>PVLC010013723.1:0-40969 GCA_004027655.1 Graphiurus murinus
GCAACTTTCCAACCAGCCTTTCCCCAGCAGCTCTTTCAGCCGCACTTTCAGCCGCGCTCTCAGCCGTGCTTTCAGCCATCCTCTTAGCCGTCCTCTTTTCTATTAGCCGTCCTTCCTCTATTAGCCGTGCTCTTTTCTATGCGAGAGGTGGAGGCTCTTATAGCTGCACCGGGCCTAAGCCACGAGGTGTCTCGTACAGTTCTCACCTGGCCGGCCACGAGTCGGGTGTGCTGGTGCATGCGCTCTGGCGTGGCACAGCTTCGGGATGTATTCCACCTGTAGCTGCTTCTGGCACTTTACCAGGCGCCATCTAGAGGCGAGGTCCAGCTGGCCAGGCTAGGCCCCCGAAACAAATGGCCAATAAGTATATGAATAATGTCTAACATCATTAGCAACCAGAGATATTTTATCTAACTCCAATTAGAACAGTGATCATTAAAAGCACAAATAATAGCAAGTACTGGAGAGGATGTGGAGAAGTAGAAACTCTGATACTTTCTTGGTGAGATTTCAAATTAATGCAACCACTTTGGAAATGAGAGTGGAGGGTCCTCAGAAGAATGAGAATGAACCTACCATACAACCTAGGTATACCACTCCTGGGTATCTGCCCAAAGGAATTGAAATCAGACCACCATAGTAACACATGCATATTTATGTATATAGAAGTACAATTCATAATATCCTATTTTAATACAACTGCTTATTTGTATTCTCTCATATCTCCTTGAGCTTCTAAAAGTTAGTAACAAGTCTCTTAGTTTGGCCCCAGGGAGAGGGGTGGTGGGAACCATGTAGCTAATTTCTTTCAGTCCTACACCAATGTGAAATCATACATGATTGACAAAGCTTGCCTCAGAGGACAGCCTCTCCAACCCTCTAGTTATTGAAGGCAGTGCCTACTGTTCCCCTCTGTGTCACACCTGTTCCCTGCAGTACAGTGTTACTCTATTAATCCAAGTTTGGTTCAGTAGAATATTTATGGGGTCCCAGAGATGGGAATATATATGGGGCTTTTGTACCCTAGAGTAGTCCAAATTCAGATAGTAGTTCCTTTCTGAAGATGACTCCTGGCTACCTGGGGGTTCACTGGGATATTATGTTAATTTTTTTTCCAAAACCAAGCTACTGTGCAGATTTCAGAGTAGTTAGGCTTCAAGCTTGTAATGATTTCCATATCTGGGCTGGTAGAGCTTGAAGGGATTCTCTCTCTCACCTTTATCCCAACAGAGGGGAGATTCTCCTTCCTCTGGCCATAGAGCCAGGATGGCAGGTGCCAGGATATGTAATTTTTTGTATTATGCTGTTATCCCAGGTATCTAGATCTTAGAAGGTTTTCATTTCTCTCCTGTTGACTTACAGCATTCTTCCATGAGCTTGCTGTTTTAGTTTTACTTCATGGAGAAGTGAGTGCTGATGCCTCCACTCAGCCATTTTGCCCTGTAAAGCCATTATTAATCATCTCCATCTATATCTTATTTGTATTCTAGCCATATTTGTTTTTCAGTAATATTTGATACTCTTCCCTAATGAATTTTTATTAATCAACCAAATTAACCAGATTTAGGGTCTATTAGTATTTTGTTACTGAGAATTTATTCCTAATGTAATTTCCAAGGGAAGCAAGTTGGTTTGATGTAGTGACTGTAGGACCTAGTGAGTCCCCTCTATCTACCCAGAGCTTACACCTTTTGAAATTCCTTCAGTTTTTTGTTTGTTTGTTTGTTTGTTTTGGTACTGGGGATTGAACCCAGGGGCATTCTACCTCTGAGCTACATCCCCAGTGTCAACATCTCGTGTGTTGGGGTCCCTGGGAAAGGGTCTCACAAACCCGGACACAGGGGATACAGAGCATGCTCCAGCAACTGCATGTTTATTGAAGGCTTCAGCTTGATACTTATAGACAGAAATACAATAGACAGGCTTTCTTCCATAAAATCACAAGATATTTTGTGTCATAAGATATTCTGTATAAATCCGGTAAAAATGGGATAGTATATCAATCTATAAACCTCTTTGTCCTAAGTCTCTTTGTCCTAAATCTTCTTGTCCTCTATACAGAATAGTTTGTACCCAGATATATTAAAAATCAGGAAAACAGTTTATCAGACCAAGAGGCTGCTTCCTTATCTTGAAAACAAATTCCGGCAGAACATCTTGTTGTTGTAGAGAAAGTTTGCTTTCTCTTGTGCTTGGTCTGCCAAGTATCAGCAACATATTGTCCTCCTCATTTGTTTCCAGATAGAGCCTGCAGTATAGGCTGGAAACACCCCAGTCCTATTTTTAATTCTTTATTTTGAAACAGGGTCCTACTAAGTTGTGAAGGGCCTCACTAAGTAGCTGAGGCTGGCTGCAACCTGTGATCCTCCTGTCTCAGCCTCCCAAGTACTGAGATCACAAGTGTGCACCAGTATGCCCGGCTTCCTTCAGTTTTAAAAGCTGGCACTTCTCACTTCCACCTGGAACTCTTTTGCTGTCTCTTCTTCCTCCTTTCACCCTCTTAATTAAAGAATTATTTCTCCAGGTCTAGATGTCAAATGCTGTATTCATTTATTGATAACAACAGTCAATAGTGCATTTTATTGTCTTCTTTCTTTGCAATTAAAGAGCTAAAATTAGCTGAGAAGTTAATGTGTCAGGTTCTCTGTATTTTGGGCTATTATTGTCATCTACTAGCTTTATGTGCTAAAGTACAAAACAGATAGTTAAAAATATTTTATAGTTAAGCCAGTCATGGTGGCACACACTTGTAATCCCAGTACTTGGGAGGCTGAGACAGGAGGATTGCAGATTCGTGGCCAGCCTCAGCTACTTAGTGAGGTCTTCCACAACTTAGTGACACCCTGTTTCAAAATAAAGAATAACAAATAGGACTGGGGATGTAGCAGGGAGATAGAATGCCCCTGGGTTCCATCCCTAATGCCACAAGAAAAAAATATATAGTTTAGATCCCAAGAAGTTGTAGCAAAACATGTTTTGCTCCTTTTGCTGGGGCACATGGTTGAAAATACACTGGCATTGGCCTGTCCTCCATGCTAACTTTGGTCTCTTCTCAGACCTACTCTTTCTCTGTTGGTCTGACAGTTTTCATAGGAAAGGCAGGAGGTTGCTGATAATCTTTCAAATGGATAGTTATGGGTAATACACTCAGCTATATTAAAATTAATGGTAGCTCTATTTAGATAATAAAATGGGTCTATTAAAAATAGGGCTCAGAATTCTACAGAATAAAAATGTAATCTCTGTATAATATTGCCTAAAGAATCTGCTGCTTTCTTGATATGGGACTAAAATGAAGTTATTTAGTACTAAATTGTTTTAGTTTTTTCTCCCCCTCCCCATTTCTTTCCACATTTTTAAATTTCCTCATGGATTTGTTTGGGCTTTTTCCAATACTTGTATTTTTCAAAATAATATTTCTCCTAGTTATTTTAAAGCTAAAGTGTAAACACTAAATAGAAAAATATGGGTGCCCTGCCCGTGCAGAGCCGACAACTCCTGGGCTGGGAAAGTAGGTGGCCTGGTTCTGTGACACTGGAATGATATGGAAGTGAAAGACTCAAATTCTGCACTGCTTAGTAACTATGAGGTGTTCCAGTTACTAACTGATCTGAAGGAACAACATGAAAAAGTGAGAAGAATAAGCACAGTTCTGGACAACAGAACGTGAACACTATCGCTTATGAAACATTAAAATACATATAAAAAACGCTATGTAGGCCTCGGAGTTCAGAGGTTGTCAGAGCATTTCTTACAGCAGCAGCTGCTGAATCACAGGCCCGTGACCACTGTGGAGATCCAGCTGATGGGGGAGGAGAGTAAAGCGCCTCACCTCACAGAGGAGCAGGTCAAAGTTCTCCACAGTCAGAGCATCCTGCCTGCAGGTGGGCCAGAGGCTGAACAAAGGAAAAGCACCAGAACTCCATGGGGATGGACCAAGAGGACCCAGCGGAGAACACAGCTGGCCTGGCGTTTCATGTAGCACTCTGTCATGTAGCACCCTGTGGCCAATTCCTGGACATTCAGAGGATTATTTTGTTTTACTCTGTACCCCAAACAGGCCTGATTTCAGGATTAGTTGGGAAAAGTCACAAAAATAAGTTGAAAAAAAGTATTTGTGCCTCAGGGGAACAGCATGGTGAGGGCAGGCTGAGGTGGTCAGGGCAAAGAGCAGAAGAAACAAGGGCAGTGACTGCGGACCCTCGGTGCTCCAAGCACCTCCTCTGAGGCCTTTGCCACAGTCACAGGGAAGTCTATGTACACAGATGGTAAAATTCTTGTGTTGCCTGTGATGTGCTATGTCTTAATGAATTTCATCTGTTTCCCCAGGAACTTTCCAAGTAGGAGCTCCGAGCACTGCTGGAGGAGAGCCAGACTGTGAGAATCTAGTTAGATGGCTAAAAATAGTTGCTCTCCTTAAAATGAGCCACCCCATTTGGTTCACCAGAAACAAATTTCCTCAACAGCAGAGATAAGAAAAGGAGATAAGCAAAGAATAGGCCTTTGCCAATACTTCCTGAGATCTAAAGGCTTCTTTTCTTCTGTTGTCCGAGACTTTGTTTACTGGCTAACTAATTAGTCTTAAATAATAGAAATCAGTTCTTTCCAGTTCAGAAAAGGCACTGAGACTGAATCACAGTGGCCACAAAACCCAGGGTTGGCTGGCATTCTGACCACACCCAATTTCCTCTCCTGAGAGAGCAGCCAGGGCTTACCAGTTGAGACCAGGGGAGCTTCATTTGCATAATGGGCACAAGATTTGCACCTTTAAAAAGGGCATGGTTGGTGGATTGGCAAGATGGTGACTGAGAGAAGCAGAACACCTCAGGCACTGTAAAACTCGAAATACAACTTCTATGAAACCAACTTCTTCACAGGAGAAAAAAAGCAGTGAAAAATTGAACAAAGGAATGAGAAATTGTACTGCAGTGAAACAAACACAGAGGACAGAACAGGGATAGCAAAGTGCCCTGCATGCACCACATCTGGAGAATGGAGCTGACCGCCAGCCGTGCCATGTTGCCCTGTTTGCACTATGCTAGGACTGAGGCATCTAAAGACCCCCTACAAAGAAGCTAGCAACTTGATGTGGAGTAAGCAGGTACAGACCTCTACATCCTAAATGGGCAGCATCTTACTACATGTTCAAGAGAGATCCAACTGCCTGGAGACCTGGCCAGAATCTGCAGCAGCAGCAGCTCAGCTTACTTCTCCTTCCAGAGCTATAGACCTGATGTGAAGTAAGGAGCTGGAGATCTTCTCATTGTAAGTGGTGAGCATCTCCATCCACGTTCAAAAGAGAACTGACTGCCCAGATGCCTGGCCAGAATCTGTGGCAGCTACAGCTCAGGCCGCTTCTCCTTCCATAGAGCAAGAGGACCTCTCAACTGTAACTGTAACTGTAAGTTAGCGTGGCCACAAGGGAAAATGTGGCAAGCAATAGATTCCCATGGTCTGAGATTTTGCAGTCCACCCTGTAGTGGTTGAGTTGGAGCAGAAGCAAAGGAGAGGCCTATAGCATGCCTCCAGAGAATGCTCTGCGATTACACTGGACACCTGCAACCTGTGTGTGTGTGTGGAGAGAGAGAGAGAGAGAGAGAGAGAGAGAGAGAGAGAGAGAGAGAGAAAGAGAGAGCGAGCCTGTGGAAAGCACAGAGCCCTGGGCTTACACTGGGTCCAGCCCCAGTGACACATGCTGCCTGCATAGACAGAGAATGACACAGAGACGGGACCTGTGGAGAGTTCAAGTGTGCAGCAGGAGAAGCACAAATGGCATTTGGTATTTGCACTGACAGAGAAAGACAGGGTCTGAATCATTGCAGGAGACCCAAATGTGGATCTACAAACTGACATCACTACTATAGTTTTCTGAGCAAATGAGAATGCTGGGAATATGCTTAAAAACCTACTACAATGAGTAGATATTAAATGGCTAAAAATATCTACGCAGACCCAAGAGGACTGCAGAGTCCAAGTAGCCTCTATGCTTGTAAATTTACAGGATTGTTTTTGTTTTGTTTTGTATTGATCTGTTTTATTTTTTGTTTGTCTGGTTGGTTGGTCCTTTTGTTATTTTTGTTTATTTGTTTGCTCTCTTCTCCATCCCTTTTACAAGCTTCCCCTCTCTCTCCTATCTATTTTATTCTCTTCAACTCTTTTTTTCTTTTCTTTTCTCTTTGTCTTATATTAACTCCATTTCATATTACTACACCTAAATACTTTACATTGACTAAGAGAATCCTCCTACATATTCACTGTCTTTAATCTCTACCATATATTACCTTACTACACTTAACCCCTCATTCTACTTGTTCATAATCCTCTACCTTACCCTCTTCTTGCACCCATCACTTTGGCCCCTCCACCTTCATCCAATGTCCACCAATAAATACAACACAAGTTGCCATTGTATATACCATCTGACACCTCTAAATCCCTACTGCTAAGATTGGACTACAGAAATGAACCACCAGAAAGGACTGCCAGACACCAATGATAAACTAGCAACAGCTGATAGAAGGAATCACCTAACACCTTGCACATCGAGGTTTAAAAACCCAGAGTGCACAAACTGTTCTGCTCACACCTCTGAGCCACCTCTTTATAATGGAGGTGACAGATAGGACCCTGGACCTTAACACCTGAAACCAATCAACATCACTTGCAGAAGGAGCCCCAGAGTAGCCACAACTCAGTACTGATGATCTACAGGTACAACAACAGTGGAGTGATAGCAGACACAGTTCTCAAGGCTGGTCTCAAAGCATGATAAAAAAACACAACAGAAAACAGAATAACCATATGGTAGAGGCTATTCAACTGTAAGGAATAACTAGTGGTAAATATATACTTCCACAATAAGATACTATTCAGACAGAGAAAATAGACATAAGAAATCTATAGACTGAGAGAAAGCTACCAAAAACAAAAGAGATATGAACTTAAGAAAATGGAAAGCATGGGAAGAAAGAAAAGAAAGGAAGCAATGAGCTCCCATAACCCCACAATAACAGAACCCATCAACATAGAATTACAGAGATTGCCAGAAGAATAATTCTCAGATCTTTAATAGAAGTAATGATACAGGATTTCCAAAAAGAATTCAGAGAGAGCCTGAAAGAAATGAAGAAAAAATAAACAAAAAATCTGACACCCTGAACAGTTATCAAAAAGAAGCCTTCAAGGAAGTGAAGGATATAAAGGATGCAATAATTAAAGTGAAAGCATCAATACAAACTATAAACAGTTGACTAGATTATATGGAAAATAGAATCTCACTCTTAAAAGATGACCACTCCAAAAATGAATGCATAGTATATAATTCAACAGCATGAATTGGATATTGACAAGATCTGGGTCAATTTCAAAGGGGCTAACCTAAGAATAATAGGCATAGAAGAGGAAAGAAAAGTTGAAACCAAAAGAATCAACCATCTTTTTAAACAAGTAATATCAGAAAAATTTCCAAGCATAAAAAAGCAGTCTAGACACAGGTACAGGAAAAAATATAAACCCCCCATTAGACAAGATCAAAAAAAAGGTTAACCACACCACATGATAATCAAACTGACTAACATAGAGGCCAAGGAAAGAATCTTAAAGGCAACAAAAGTAAAAGACCAAGTGACATTCAGAGGCAAACCAATTAGGATCACTCCAGATCTCCCAAACCAAGTCATGAATGCCATGAGGGGCTGGAGCAACATATTTCAAACTCTGCAAGAAAATAACTTGCAGCCAAGATTCTCCTACGCAGCAAAACTATCTCTCAAAATTGACGGGGAAATAAAAACCTTCCATGGCATACAGAAGCTGAAAGCATTTATGTCTTCCAAACCAACACTAGAGAAAATACTCAAAGGGATTAACTACAAAGAAGAACTAACAAGTAAATGTCAGAACCAGAGAAACAATAATTTCTAGGAATTAAAATTCATCTCTCGAGCCAGATGTGGTGGCACACACTTGTAATCCCAGCATTTGAGAGGCCGAGACCAGAGAATCCGGGTTCATGGCCAGCCTCAGCTACTTAGTGAGACACTCCACAACTTAGTGAGACCCTGTTTCAAAATAAAGAATAAAAAATAGGGCTAGGGGTATAGCTTGGAGGTAGAATGTCCCGAGGTTCAATCACCAGTACCACAAAAAAAAAAAAAAAAATCAGTAAACACACTGAATATAAATGACCTCAACTCCTCAATAAAAAGACAGACAGTGGCAAAATGGATTAAAACCCATAATCCATCAACATGATGCCTATAAGAAACACACCTTACAAGAAAAGATTCCCACAAACTAAAGGTGAAGGGCTGAAGTAAAGTAATCCATGCCAATGGAACTCGAAGACAAGCTGGAAGTAGCAACTATGATATCAGATAAATTATACTTCAAGCCTAAGTGTATCAGAAGAGACAAAGCAGGTCATTTTTTACTAGTAAAAGGAACAACTCAGCAAGAGGAAAAAACAATAGTCAACATTTATGCCCCAAACATAGGTGCAGCCACTTTCATATTACAAACGCTGGGTGATAAAATGTCACATAGATCCTAATACAATAATACTGGGAGATTTCAATACTTCTCTCACATCACTAAACTGATCTTCTAGACAAAATGTCAGTAAAGATACCTCAGACCTAAAGAATACCATAAGCCAAATAGATGTGTTAGACACATACAGAATATTTCACCCAAATACAGCTGAATTCACCTTTTTCTCAGCTTCACGTGGAACCTTCTCCAAAATAACTCACATTCTGGGCCACAAAGCAAGCACTTCATAATTTAAAAATGTAACATAATTCCCTGCATCTTTTCAGACCACAAAGGAATGAAACTAGAAATCAACTCTAACAAAACCCAGAGTAACTATGTAAACATAGGGAGACTGAACACCACACTGCTGAATGAGAAAGGGGTCACAGAAGTAATAAGGGCAGAAATTTAAAAATTCCTAGAAACCAATGAAAACACACAACATATCAAAACTTCTGAGAAAAGTACTAAGAGGAAAATTCATAGCACTGAGTGCTCACATAAGAACAAAAAATTACCAAATAAATAAACTAATGATATATTCAAAGCCCTTGAAAACCAAGAATAGTCTAACCCCAAAACCAGTAGAAAACTGGAAATTATGAAAATTAGAGCAGAAATTAATGAAGTAGAAAGTAAAATAACATATAAAAAATCAACGAAACCAAAAGCTGGATTTGTTGAAAAAATAAACAAGATAGATAAACCATTAGCCAACCCAACCAAAAGAGAGAGAGAATCAACTCAAATTACCAAAATAACAGATGGAAAAGGAGATATTACCACTCTACAGTGTGGAAATACAGAGGATTTTCAGAAACTACTTTGAAAAACTATACTCTAAGAAAATGGAAAATCTAGAAGAAATTGACAAAATTCTTGACACATGTAACCTTCCTAAATTGAGTCAAGAAGATATAGACAACTTAAATCGACCAATAGCAATCAAAGAGATAGAAATAGCAATAAAGAGTTTACCATTAAACAAAAGCCCCGGGCCAGATGGTTTTCCAAGTGAATTTTATAAAGCATTTATAGAAAAACTAATCCCAATACTCCTCAAACTATTCCGTGAAATAGGAAAAAACAGGACTCTTCCAAACACATTCGATGAAGTCGACATTATATTAATACCAAAGCCAAATAAAGATAGCTGAAGAAGAGAAAATTATAGGCCTATATTGCTGATGAACTTAGATGCAAAAATGCTAAATAAAATACTAGCAATGAGCATTCAAAACCACATCAAGAAAATTATACACCATGACCAAGTCGGGTTCATCCCAGGGATGCAAGGCAAGTTCAACATACAAAAAAAAAAAAAAAAAAAAAAAACAAAAAAATTAACAAAAAAAAAAAAAAAAAAAAAAAAAAAAAAAAAAAAAAAAAATCCATGTAATTTACCACATAAACAAAACCAAAGATAGTAATCACATGATCATTTCAATAGATGCTGAAAAAGCATTTGATAAAATCCAACACCCATTCATGCTAAAAGCACTACAGAAAATTGGAATAGAAGGAACATACCTCAACATCATAAAGGCAATATACAATAGGCCCACAGCCAACATCATATTAAATGGGGAAAAACTGCAAGACTTCTCACTAATAACAGAAACAAGACAAGGATGTCCATTATCACCACTTCTATTCAATATAGTACTTGAGACTCTAGCCAGAACAATAAGGCAAGAGAAGGAAATCAAAGATGCAAAAATAGGGAAAGAAGAACCAAAACTATCCCTTTTTGCAGATGACATGATACTAAGAAGACCCAATAAAGTCAACCAAAAAAGCTTATAGAACTGATCAACAAATTCAACAAAGTGGATACAAAATCAATCTTAAAAAATCAAAGGCTTTCAGTATGCTAACCATAAATCCACTGAAAAAGAAATCCAGAAAACAATTCCACTCACAATAGCACCCTGAAAAATAAGATGCTTAGGAGTAAACCTAACCAAGTAAGTAAAAGACCTCTACGAGGAAAATTATAAAAAGTTGAAAATAAATTTTTAAAAAAGACTGTATGAAGTCTATGAGACTGTCAAAAAAGAAAAGAATATGGAAATGTAGAATATGGAAAGATTTTCCATGCTCTTGGATAGGTAGAATAAATACCATCAAAATGGCCATTCTCCCAAAAGTGATCTACAGATTCAATGAGATATCCATTAAATTACCAAGGTTACTCCTCACAGACATAGAAAAATTAGTCCTTAAATTTTGTTGTTGGAACAACAAAAAGCCCAGATTAGCCAAAGTAGTTCTTAGCAACAAGAACCATGCAGGAGGCATCACAATACCTGACCTCAAACTCTACTACAAAGCCACAGTAATAAAAACAGCATAGTATTGGCACAAAAACAGACACATAGACCAATGGAGCAGAATAGAAGATTCAGAAACAAACCCACGCACTTATAGTCAATTGATTTTTTACAAAGGGGCCAAAAACATACACTTGGAAAAAAGATAGCCTTTTCAACAAATAGTGTTGGCAAGACTGGTTAACCATGTGCTGAAAAATGGAAACAAACTCCACTTTCTCACTCTGCACAAGAGTCAATTCAAGATGGATCAAAGACTTGGAAGTCAGGCCTGAGACCTTGCAGCTACTTGAAGAGGGCATAGGACCAACACTTCAACACATAAGCACAGGTAAAAACTTTCTCAACAAGACCCCAAAGGCACAAGCAACTCAAAGGAAGAGCAATACATGGGACTGCATTACACTGAAGAGATTCTGTGCAGCAAAGGAAGCTATCAAGAACCTCAACATATGGGGACAAAATTTTTGCCAGCTACTCCTTTGATAGTGTACCAATATCTAGAATATACAGAGAACTCAAGGAGCTCTATGCTAAGAAGACAAATATCCCATTAAAAAATGGGCAAGTGAACTAAATAGATGCTTCACAAACAAATATAGATGGCCAATAGATGTATAAGAAAATGTTCAGCATCATTAGCAATCCGAGAGATGCAAATCAAAACTACCCTGAGATTTCACCTCTAAATACATTGTTGGTGGGATTGCAAATTATTGTAACCACTTTGGAAAACTGTATGGAACATTCTCAGAAAAATGGGAATGAACTTACCTCATGATCCAACAGTACCACTTCTGGATATCTACCCAAAAGAATAGAAATCAAACTACCAGAGTAATGCGTGTTTATGTTTATAGCCACATAATTCACAATTACCAAACTGTGGAAACAGCTTAGATGTCCATCAACAGATTGAATGGATTACAAAACTATGGGATATGTACACAACAGAATTTTACTCAGCCATAAAGAAGAACAAAATCATGCCATTTGCAGGGAAATGGGTGGAACTGAAAAACATTATGCTAAGTGAGATTAGTCAGTCACAAAAAGTAAAAATCCTATGCTAGGGAGAAAATGGGTCATTGTTGGGACCCTAGCCAAAGAAGGAGAAACCTTAGTGAGCAAAGATGGTGACCTAACTGAAGGTGGTGGGAGAGAGAAGACGGAAGCACCCTGACACACATGACATACATTCACAAACAAAGCCAATCGCTAAGCCAAACATGACAAAGAAGGAGGTGGGAAGGAATGGTCTGGTAATAGGGGAAGGGTTAAATAAGTGCTATGTACCTATATGCCTCCACTAGCTTGTACCTCATTAAGATGTATAATTACAATGCACCCGAAAAAAAAAAAAAAGTCATGGTAATCATCAACAGAACATGTAAAAGCTAGAGATTAATTAATAAGAATTTGCATTTGCTTTCTATTGCAAGCTTACTCCAGCTTTTGAATGTAATATATTAAAATAATGTCTTTCAATATAAAAACTTTTTAATAGACTTTGCAAACTTTAGTAGGGCATGTGTTTAGTAGGGCAAACTTTTCTAGGGCATGTGGTTGCCCTAGGTCCTAGAAATATTGCTAGGAGTCTGATTTACTACATTTACTATTCTCCGTTTGAAGAAGAAAATGCCCACAAACATTAATTTTCCAAATTGGTATATATCTTGTAAGATTACATACTTTGTGCTACTATTACTTGAATTGCTTCTGATGCCCTTGCAGTTCCCTGTTTATTTTAAACCTCCTACTTGCCCATCCTACCCCCACTTCACCCTGTAAGCAATCACAGTTCTGTTCCTCTTAACTTTCTCATCTTGAGAATCAACTGAAATCTGTTTATAGGCAACACTGAGAGTAACTGGAGATTTTATTTTTCAATAGCTGGAGGATTGGGAATTTGATCAGAAACTCTTGGTGTATTTGTGAGGCACACCCATGCCTGTGTCATTGTTGTCTCTTAAACTTAAGCATCCTGCATGGTGTTTCTTGATGGATTTAGGGTTTAAATGAGTTAATCATCAATTGTTTACAGGTGTTTGTCAACTTGTGACATTTTATAAATCTTTGAAGAATTTGTATTGTCATAGATTAGGTAAAGTGAAATATGATTTAAAGGCTAAAATAAATGATTAAAAAAAGAAAAATATGAACCTGTGAAGGGACATTGGCAACTTGATTTTTCTGTTCATAGTTTGCCAGGAAACAAGCTTATTTATAAACACTAGAACTAGTATTGGAATTATGATTTTTAATAATTGTAATTATTATAGTTAGGTATAGAATATCCCTTGAAGAGCTTATTTCTTGTTTGGAGTTGGTGTTCACATGATCTGAACCCAAAATATCCAATCTTCCTTCCACCGAGTTGTGTGGTCAGGCTTTCTGAGTTACGGCAGTGAGAATGCCAACTGAGACAGGAATCTTAGGCAAGCCTTTCAGTATATAGAATATCTATCTAGATATTACTATAAAACATTAACCCAATAAAATGTGAAATTTACCCATCTTGATTTTCATTTCAGGTTAAGATATACCAATAAATATTCCACTATTCATGCTCTACGACCACTTCTTTTTGTTGCTATATTCAAGTACAATGTCGTCTCCTCTTCTGCTTCAAATGGTTGTACTTAGTTACAACATGCTGAGAATCAAATGGATTTAATTTTCGAAGATTCTTTGTTGTATAAAAAAATTAATGTTTGATGTTATAAAAGAAACCAAAAGGGTGCATTTTGGCTTTTAAATCTATAACAAATTATTTTAATTTGGGAACACATTCAAATATGAATAACTATAGCCTATGGGGCTTGTGTTTTATAATGTAATTTAACCCATCTGAATATATTGGGAATTGCAAATTCTCTCCTTGACTATTAAGACAATGGTAACATTTGTTCAGATGTTGAAACCTTACATATATTTAAGTAGGAAGGATGATAAAAATTATGTAGATTTAGATGAGCAGATAAGAGTTATGCAAGGCCTTTTCTTATAAAAGGTTGTTTTTTGTTGTTTTTTGGTGGTGGTACTAGGGATTGCACCTGGGGGAATTCTATCTCCAACCTACATCCCCAGCCCTATTTTATTTTTGTTTTGAAACAGCATCTCATTAGATTAATGAGAGTCTCACTACTTGCTGATGCTGTCTTCAAACCTGCGATCTTTCTGTCTCAGCCTCCCAAGTATGGGAATTACAAGTGTGTGCCACCATGCTCAGTTTATTTATTTATTTATTTATTTATTTATTTATTTATTTATTTATTTGTTTGTTTGTTTGTTTTCATCCTCAATTTAAAAGATGTCTTTCGAAAATTTTTTTGGACTTTGGAATTAGGTCTAGTTGAGAACAAAAATTATTCCTTGGTGTATTGTGGTCTTCCCAGATGTATTTAAAAAACCAAAAGTAGCTGGGCATGGTGGCACATGCTTGTAATCTCAGTATTTGAGAACCTGAGACAGGAGGCTTGCAGATTCGTGGCCAGCCTCAACAACTTAGTGAGTCTCTGTTTCAAAAGAAAAAATAACATAGGGCTGAGGGTGTAGCTCAGAGATACAATATTCCTGAGTTCAATCCCCAGTACCACAAAAGAAAAAAAAGAACCAAAAGTTTAATAATAATTGTAACAATTGTTTTAGTCAACTGAGGATATTTTTGCCACAATAACAAAATGAAGGTAAAAATCTCAGAAGCTTAAAGCAACAATGGTTTACTTCCTGGTCTTACAGCATTGCTTTCATTGGTTAACTATAGCTCCATTTGATGGTGTCTTCATTATGGGACTCATGTGGGGGCAGACCCTACCTACAACACTGCCTTTCTCAATAAAGGAAAATAAAGGTTGTAGTAGAATACAAGGATGGATAATTTCAGTAGCTGCAGTAAATGCTCCCATTCCTGAAAGGGGAAGGATAGGGGGCAAAGCATAGCAGTCATTAAATCACACATGTTCTGAAATCCTTTAAGAGGCTCTCTTGATCTGAGGGTGAAGAAAATTCTTGAATGGTGACTCTTCCTGTTCCCAGTAGTAACTCCTTAAAACATATTTATCCATAGCTCTTTGCTTCCCCTCTTTTTCATTAATATTGGGCACATTAGTATTTAAGTCACAAACAGCCACAGTCTTTTAGTGCAGTTTATGGCTCTTTTGTCAACACAAGCTTCTCATAAACATATTAGATTTAAAGTCTGGTTGTGGCCAACTCCATGTGCCATTCATTATACTCAGTTCTTTCCTGCTGCCTCTACTTCTAGACATGCCACCATCTCTAGACATAATTGCTCACATGTGGGTTTTTATGGAAAATAGCATTTTTTATACTTTACTGGTACAATGTAATTATTCATCATAATGAGATTTAAAGTGATATACATACACATTTCTTGGTATATTTCCCTCTGTATACCTCCCTCAACCTCCCCTTCTTCTTCCCCATACATGTTAGTGAGATTAGTAGTGAAACCTTCTTGTATGGATATAACCTTATTTGAACTGTTTCTTCAAACCTCGCTTTCTTTCTCCCTCCCAATCTCTCTCCCCCAATCCCATTACCTTACTGTTTTTTCTCCACATTTGAATGAATTCCCTTTTGTTTTCTATTTTCTCTCTAGTTTCCACATGTCTTAGTTAGCATTCTCATGGCTATATCTGAAACAACTGACCTCACAACTTAGAAAAAGGAAGATTTATTTGCTCACAATTTGGTGATTTTGAGTTCAGTCCATGTGAGGCTGGAGACTGCAGATCTCAGTGGCAGGCAGGAAGCAGAGACAAGGAGAGGGCAAGGCTACTTCAGAGAAGTAGCTGGCAAAGACTCTCCCATTCTTAGGTTCTTTCTACAGACTTATAATGGTTTCCTTTACTGTGCAGAAGATTTTTAACTTCATGATCCCAACTGATTCTCAGTTTTATTCTGTGAGCTTTGTGTGTGTGTGTGTGTGTGTGTGTGTGTGTGTGTGTGTGTGTATTGAACCCAGGGGAATTCTACCTCTGAGCTATACCCCAGATTGTTTTATTTTTTTATGTTGAAACAGGGTCTTGGTAAGTTATTGAGGTTGGTCTTGAACCTGCAACCCTCCTGTCTCAGGCTCCCATATACTGGAATTACAAGCATGAGCCACCATGCCCAGCTTGGTGTGTGTGTGGGGAGGAGGGGTCCTTATTGAGGAAGAGTTTGTCCTATGCCCTCTTCTAGTAATTGCAGTTTCTAATTTCGAGGTCTTTTATCCATCTTCATCTGACCCTGTGCAGTTTTGTTTTTGCTGTACAACTACATGCAAAAACTCTAAGATGTGCCACTATGGCACAATATGTGCTTCATTCACTTAGCATAAAGATTTTAAGATTTATTTGTAAGGTAAATGTGTAGGTAGTTCATTAACTTTGTTCATGAATAATATTAAATTATATGACTTTATCACATTTGGTGTACTTATTAGTTGATGAACATTTAGGTTGTTTTCAGATTAGGGATGCTATAAAAAATGCATGGCTCAGAGGTATAATGCCCCTGGGTTCAATCCCCAGTACTAAATAAATAAATATAAAAGAGAAACTGACAACCATATTTTGATATAAAATTTCACACTTTAAATATGTTGGATAGTTACTAAAAACATTTTAAAAGCCTGTCAGCCAAGCAAAGCATTAAGAATTCCACTGCAAATCATGCTAGCATTACAAAAAGCTGGTAGGACTGGCCATTAGAAAAACTAGAGTCTTAGTTTTAACCTTATTGCACTTTAATTTTCCTGCATCTAATTTTTTCACATAATTAAAATTAAGTTTCTACGATTCAATGTCAGGCACAATAATTAGGACTTTATGGAATACTAGCATTGACTAAATCCTATGGGTCCAAAATATAAATATTGGATTAAAATTGATCCATCTGACATTACTGATAATAGGCCATTTTGAATCTACAAAAATATGAAATCCACAAGATTCAACCTGATAGTCATTTTTCAACCTGTTGAGCCTAAGAGTATGATGAACTAGGTATTGAAGTGCCTAGTCATAATAGGGCCTGGACCAAAGGAATAAAATGTCTTCCCTTGTGTTGCAGAGCAAGATTAGGAATTTGGCCAGAAGTTTCTACCCAAAGTCCAAGGGCATTGCTTGGGTCAAGACTTGCCTTTTTTCTGCCATAGCAGCAGCTAATAGACCTGATCTTCTGTCCTCACTTCACTTAGGCATTTATTCTCTTTAAAGGCCTCTAAGTAGCCTATGTGTGAGTCCATATATAGTTTCTGACATGGATCTGAGTGGTTTATATGTATGAACAACTTAAGCCTTCAGTATATATTTTTTTGTGGTACTGGGGATTGAACTCAGGGGCATTCTACCTCTGAACTACACCCTCAGCCCTATTTTTTATTCTTTATTTGAAACAGGGTCTCACTAAGTTGTGGAGTGCCTCACTAGGTAGCTGAGGCTGGCCGCGAACCCGGGTCCTCTGGTCTCAGCCTCCCAAATGCTGGGATTACAAGCGTGTGCCACAGTATTTTTAAAACAACACAACTTTGAAATAAACAGCTCAAGTTCAAGGTGAAAAGACATGGAGTCTCTATGGATACTGGTACATTCATTTTTATCCAGAAAAAGTACCTGAGTTCTGCATTAACCAAATATAAAATGTAGCTATTTACCAACCTCCAATCCAAGTGCAACTGCTCATGCATACCAGGTGTAGGGTATTTACAATTATTATCTCATTAGTTTAAAGTTGTCCTTATGGTAATTCACATGATAATTTTTTTCCTACTCCCATACAGAATTAATTTTAATATACAGCTAATATAGGCAATCCAGATGTGCATTGATTTTAGGCTGGGTTACTGGTTGTCAAATGCAATTCATTTGCTTCATTCATAAGGAATGTGAGTGCTAAACCATTTGTTTCAGTGCAATATTTTGTTCTTTAATGTGTGGTATACATAAAAAATATGTAGATCTCCTCATATGCATTAGAATTTAATTCAAGAAACATAAGTATTCAATACACATTTGTTGAATGAGTAAGTATGTATTGAATACTTACTATGTGATTGGTGTTATGATGTCAATATATAAAATTCTTTGCTCTAGTGGGTTCAAATTAAAAGTGAGAGCAGATAAAACAGTACCCTATTTTATATTATCTAAAGTTTGTGTCTTCTCTGGCATATGATAATTGCCGTGCATTGCAATTTCAGAGTAATGTAATGGTTTTAATAGAACATTAAAAACTATCAATATTAAGGTTTTATAGTTTGGAGAATAAACCATCTCAAATTAAATAAATGTTATGTAAAACTTTATTAGAAATATTTTTCTTATGTGAAAGAGTACAGCAATAGTAAATGGTGGGGAAATGAGGAACAACACCTTTGTGTTCCCTGTGGAAGATGTTAGATGGGGAGAAACAGCTCCAGCTTTATGAGAGAAGCTTGTCTCAGTCAACATTCTCACTGCTATATCCCAATAAATCTGACACACAACTTAGAGGAAGGAAGATTTATTTGCTCACCATTTTTGAAGATTCTAGGTTCAGGCCATGTGAGGTCAGGGCCTGGAGCTTAAGGCACAGCAACTGGAAGCAGAGAGAAGGAGAGAGCTCTCACACCATGGAGAGCAGAAGAGAGAGAGGAGAAAGAGGGAAGGAGGGACGGAGGGAGAGAGAGAGAGGATTCAAAGACACAAGCACAGTCTCTAAGGCCACACCCCCAGGGACCTGTCTTCTCCAGCCACATCCCACCAGCCTAGGTTACCATCCAGATAAATCCAATAAGTCCATTTCAATGAATTTATTTAATGATGACTTAACTATATCAACCCTGAGCACTTCAGGGGCCATAATGTATGTGACAATAACAAAGCTATAGAGTAGAGGGGATGTAAATAGACATGGCAGCTTGCATTGCGTTGCCTTCTGATGATCCCCACCTCCTGGCCTGTATGTGCTATGTAGTTTCCTTGCCATCATTGTGGAGTCACTCATAGAATATGGCAAATATAATAGTATGTCATCTTTGGGTGTAGGTTATAAGACTTGGCCATCTTGGGACCTCTTTCTTTCTCTCCCTCTGGGATCACTCATTCTAGAGAATGCCATGGCTTTTGAGGGTGTGATAGTTGCAATGTCCAGCAAGTGGGACACTAAGGACATTGGTATTGCAGAAGCGGCAGTGGTAGTGTTTCATCCTCAATTTTGTAGGGTGGTTTTAGTCTTTTACACTAGACTCTTAGTCTTATTTCTAGCCTGTTTATTCCATTTTTAGTAAACTGTGGGTTTTCCAGTATTCCCTTAATGAACTGCTTCTCATTCATTGGCTAGTTTCTAGAAAATGTGTTGTATACACACAATGAAATTCTACTTAGCCATAAAGAACAAAATCATATCATTTGCAGGAAAATAGATGGAACTAGAGAAAATTATGCTAAGTGAGATCAGCTAGTCTCAGAAAGTCAGAGATTTTATATTTTCTCTCATATGTGGAAGCTAGAGAGAAAAGAAACAAAAGGGACTTTGAATAAATGTGGAAGAGAGACCAGTAGAATAATGGAAGAGGATTGGAGGACAAATGTAGAGAGGAGAAAAAGGAGGATTGAGGAAGGACAATATTCAAATAATGCTTTGAAAATATATAAAAGTATTACTACCAGTTTTTCTAGCACATATGAGGAGTGAAGATGGGATAGCAGGGTGGGGTGGGGAGGGAAGTATTCCAAGAGCTGTGAGCATTTATGTTGGATCACATTGAACTTCACCGTGCTATATAGTTTCAATGCACTAATAAAAGTATTGGGAAAAAATCTAGAGGCCCTGATTAATACAGAGGAGAACTGCAGGTGCATTGAACCTGAGGGGGAGTCTACTGAGGAAGTACATTAGGATAAACAGTTAGTTTTAAAATAACTGGAACAAAAGGTTTTACCCTGATGCTTTCTAAAAGGAAAATAAATAATTTCTTAAATATACCTGATTTGGCAGCCAAATCCATCAAACTTGTTATTTGTTAAACACTAGATGGGAAGTTAATTTTTATTCAGTTCATAATCATTATTATATAGGAGTATTCTGTAATGATCCTAAGTCTTCAGCAAAAAAAGTAGAAATGTTAATGTTCAAAGTGAGTCTTCAGGTATGTCAAAATTCCAATATCACCTTATTAATAAATATCTAGCATTGATAAGACCTCTAAATGTGCCTGAATGCTTGTCAAGGATATTGTAGGAAAAAGTTAATAATTGACTAGACTAAGTAACTTTTAGGATCTCTTCAAATCTTGAAATTCTGTGCATATCTATGATGTACCACTAGAGTTACTAAATTAATATTCAGTTTAACAAATTTATTTTTATCTTGTGCAAATTTAATTCTACCTCAAATATTTAAAACTGGATAAACTGGATAAAATTTAAGTAATACAGTTATTCCCTAGAGAAATTGCCTGTATTAAAAGAATAAAGTTAAGGAATTGAAACATTACCTAGTTAAAATCATTGTAATTTTAAACAAAAACACTTTAAACAAATAATTGCTTTTAACTTAAATTATTAATATATATTTATGAGCTTGGCATGATGGTGCTCTCCTGTTATCCCAGTACTTAGGAGGCTGAGACTGAAGAATTGAAAGTTTTAGATCAGCCTCAGGAATTTAGGGAGGCCCTCAGCAACTTAGAAAGACTGTTTCTAAATTAAAAAAAAATTGTTTCCAAATTTAAAAAAATAGGGCTGGAAGTGTAACTCAGAGGCAGAATGCAAATGTGTTCAAACCCTGGTATAGAAAAAGTACTTTTTCGTTTGGGGAAAGAAGTTGATTTAACTGAAGGGGATGGATGGGGTTGGGGGGGGAGGCATCCTGAGGTACATGATGTACTTACACAATTATATCAAGGTCACTCACTGAACTGAACTTGAGAGGGAGGGAGAGCGAGGGAGCAGGGTGGGAATTGGGGATAGGGTCAGATGAGAAATGTGTGCACATTTGTCTCTATCAATCGTACCTAACAAAGATGTATACATACAAAGCACGAATTATTACAATAAAAAAAGAAAAAAAAAGTACATATATACGTATATGTATGTATATGTATATATATATATGCATATATATGTATATATGTTACATAAGTACATTAAATAAATATGAGTAGTCTGTTTCCTGCACATATCTCACATCTATCAATTTCTCTTTGGCTGTCTTGTGACATCCGTGAATCCAAATAGCCATCTTGTCTTACATAGATAGTTACTACTCTATCCTTCTACTACTCTCTCTGCATCTACTCTGCCCTCTTCCAATCCTTTTTTTTGTGTGTGAGGTACTGGGGATTGAACCCAGGGGCATTCTACCTCTGAGCTACACCCCCAGTCCTATTTTTTTATTCTTTATTTTGAAACAGGATCTCACTAAGTTGTGGAAGGCCTCACTAAGTAGCTGAGGCTGGCTTCAAACCTGGATCCTCCTGTCTCAGCCTCCCAAATGCTAGGATTACAAGTGTGTGCCACTATGCCCGGCTCCAATCAATTCTTTATATAATAATCAGTGTAATGTTTCTTAAGTTAACACATTTAGCTATATGAAAAAGTATAGACGGCACTACTCTGAGATTTGTGTCGCAGATTCCTTTTCAGCCATCATGTAAATGTGAAAGAACCAATCAAAGATTGGCTTTTAAGACCTATCACCCAATCCCAGCTCTGACACTTACACCTCTGGGACCTTGGTAAATTATTTGACTTGGATGAACTTTACCTTCTCTCCTATACAGTTACCTGTGTCCGTAGATTTATACGAGATTTTACAAGAGTTCTAGTGCTAGGTGCATAGTAGGTTGTCAGTAAGTGTCAGAGGTCACCAGGCATGGGGGCATATATCTGTAATACCAGTATTTGGGAGGCTGTGACAGGAAGGATCACAGTTTTGAGGCCTACCTTGGCAACTTAGTGAGATCCTGTTTCAAAATAAAAAGGGCTGGAGGTATAGCTCAAAGACAGGGTTAAATTCCCAGTACTAAAATAAATAAATAAATGAGTGTCAGATGTTGCTATTATTATAATTATTTATTATTAATCCAGCGCCTACCATCTCCTCCCCACCACCTTACAACTAAGAAATTAGAGACTCAGTAATTTGCCAAGAATAAGACCAACTGTTAAATAGCTGAAACTCAAACCTGGATCTCCTGCTGCTCCTAGTCCACTTCTTTTCCATTTCAACAAAGGAACAAGCCTAGGCTTGCAGTACAACCACTGGGAGGAGCAGGCTTATTTCATGACTATAAACTCACTAGAAAAGAACGTGGCGTGTATACTTTTCTAATGAAAAGCAAACAGAAAGACGTTTTTTTTTAGTCCTTTGGCTGCAAACACAATCCTTTTGCACAAATCAAATTCACTTTGTTATTGCTTGAGGATAAAATAGATTTCATTACCATTCTCCATCACTGTTTCTTCATTTTCCCTGCTCTGAGTGTATGATCTCTTAGAATTAGAATGGGAGACTTTGGTAAATCATAATAGCCATTGGGAAGTTATATGGGAAAGAAATAAAAATAACTTCCCTCATGCAAAAGAAGTAAAAGATAACCTTCAGAGTAGCAATGACATTTTAATTTGAAAAAATTCCATAAGATTAGATTAGCGAGTCTTCGTGATCATATATAAATTGTATATTTATGGCCCCTCTAATGATTTTTTAAATTTATTTTTTTATGTTCTTTTATTGGTGCATTATTGTCTCACTTCATAATATAAATCATGTTGACATTGACATATGCACACAGCACGTGGTGCCCCCTGCCTCTCCTTCTCCCCCTTCCCATACAGAAGACTGAGACTGATACTGGGATTGTCACATATGTACATAGAGTCAACATTAGTATTTCCAGTAATGGACCTCAGTGGGGCTCCACTGAGTTTTATCTTCTGTTATCTGGTGTCCCTCTGGTATCCCAGTTACTTCCTAGCTGGCACATATTAAAGAAAACATATGCTCCTTCACTTTCTGTGACTGTCTAATCTCACTTCACATAATGTTCTCCAGGTCCTCCCATTTTTTTGTAAATGACTTTATTTTATTCTGCTTTATTGCTGAGTATAATTCCATTGTGTGTATTTCCCATAGTTTTGTGATCTATCTGTTGATGGACACCTAGGTTGATTCCATAATTTGGCTAGTTTGAATTGTGCTGCCATGAACATGGGTATGCATATATTACTATAGTTCTCTGGTCCTCTAATGATTTTTTTTCACCTAGCCTTCAGAAAAAAAAAAAAAACATGTAATAAGAAAAAATAAGTTGAAAAACAATTTGAGGGAAATAGGAATTTTTAACAATTAAATATGTTCAGTAAGTGTTTTTTACAACTCGATTATTATCTTTTATTAATAATGTCTGACCTGAGGAAAATGACTCCACAAAACAAAATTTTAAGAAAGATAGTTTTTGCTCTGTTCTTATAATTATTTTGTAGTGTGTGTGTAATAATATTAGTAGAACTACTACTGAGGATTGAACCCAGGGGCGATCTGCCACTGAGCTGGCCTCAAACCTGTTATCCTGCTGTTTTAACCTCCCAAGTACTGGGGTTACAGGTTTACACCACAATACCTGATTATTATTTTGTATTCTTAGAAAAAAAACTGAAGTTATAACACTTATGATTTCAACAAGGCTGAGATAATGTGGTAGAAGTCCAGTCTAGTCCCTCTTCATCTCCCTAAGTCCTCCAGAGAATAGAAACCAAAGGATCCATCTTCTCACCAAGTTGCATGTCCTGGGGGCCATTACTAACCTGTCTAAGGGCCTGTTTAGGCTAGGATGGCCCTGGCACAGGTTATTGTAGCCACATTAAAAAAAAAAGCAAACAGCATGGGAACATGGCCTAAAATTAGCTCATAGATCACAAACCTATTCTGAAAGAGTGAGCAAACACTCCACCTTTTGCACACACAAGTTTGCTTCAGCCCATAAGGTAGAAGGCCTATGTGAAAACTTCCAGGATTCAATCAGTAGTTAACTTACTTCATGCATGCATGTATCTATTTTTTCAATACATAGAGTCAGGGGATAATGCCCCTGTTGATCTAATAGATAAGGAATATTATTGGGAGATCTGTAAACAGTGATGGGAATTTAATCCATTGTTATATGCTAGCACTTTGTCATTACATGTCTATTACTGTGAGTGCCCATTAATTTTGTATACTTTTATTAGTGCATTGCAATTATACATCATAGTGAAGTTCAATGTGATACAAACACAAATGCACAGTTTTGGGTGTGTTTCCCTCCTCATCCTACCCCGTTCCTATCTCCTCCCTCTCCATACATGTTAGTAAAATTGGTAGTAATACCTCCGAATACTGCCATAGTATTATTTGAACTGTTTTCTTCCTTAATCATTCTTTTTCCTCTCTCCAACTCCTTTTACCAATCCCCTCCCACTATCTTCTAGTCTAGCTCTTCATTTATCAGAAGTCTCTTTTGTTTCCCCTAGCTTCCACATATTAGAGAAAACATATAACCCTGACTTTCTGAGACTGGATGGTCTCACTTAGCATAACCATTCTCTAGTTCCATCCATTTTCCTGCAAATGTATATATACCACATTTTTTTATCCATTTATCTGTTGATGGACATCTAGGTTGGTACCATAATTTGGCTCTTGTAAATTGTACTGCTATAAATATGGATTACCCATTAATTTATAACACTGCACATTTAGCATGGATTGTTGAAAACTTGCCTCTGTTTTCTGAACAGGTGCTAAGAAAAAATTAGCATTTTCCACAACCATATGGTTAACTCCTGGCCCCACTGTTTTCTGTTTACCCTTTGAAGAAAACCCATCTTAGCATTTGCCGTTCTAGTCATTGTTAGGTTCTCTGGAACGGTCTTCTTGAGTAGCTCTCAGCGCTCACTAGGCCTCCACACTCGGCTCAGGCAACATTAGCAGGCCAGTATATTTTAATGTGAACAATGTTAGCAAACACTTCTGTGTGTCTTTACCTCTGTATGAATTCTGTTTTTTTTTTTTAATTTTCCTTTATTACTTCCACAAAGGAAGCATTTCAGAGCTTTTCAATGAGTCATCACATCCTTTTGAGATCACAGCTCTGACTTCTAGGGCCCTCTTTGAATTCACAGTGATTTTGTCTTTATGTCAGTTCAGCTCTTCAAAAATTAATTCATCTATCAGGTGAAAACATTCCCAACAAATATAGTTCCCTTTTTCTTTTTCCTTGTCTCCTTTTCTTCCTTTTTTCTTCTCTTCCTTCTCCTCCCCCTCCTGCTCCCCCTCCTCCTCTCCCTTCTCCTCCCTCCTTCTTCTTTCCTCTCCCTCTCCTCCTTCTCTTCCTTCTGATGTAGAAGAAATAAGTAGGTATAAAGGTGGCAGTCAGGAAGGAAAAGTAAAATATAACATTATTATTATTATTATTATTATTATTATTATTATTATTATTGTTGTTGTTGTTATTATTTTCAGTACTGGGGATGGAACTCAGGGGCATTCTACCTCCAAGCTACATCCCCAGCCCTAATTTTCATTCTTTATTTTGAAACAGCGTCTCACTAAGTTGCAGAGGGCCTCACTAAGTAGCTGAGGCTGGCTGTGAACCCAGATCCTCCTGTCTCAGCCTCCCAAGTACTGGGATTATAAGCGTGCACTACCGCACCTGGCTAAATATAACTTTAATATTAAAAAAAACCAAAAACCTGGAACTCAAGTGCTTTAGCCTCTACTCCACAAACAAGTTCATTCGCAGGCCTAACTCTCCCCAATTCCTGGAAAGACTATAGAACTTAGAGTTAACTAAAAGAAACTATAATTGTCCTGTGCATTTATAACAAGACAGGTTCGATATTTTGAGAAACCTATAATTCAGGACACTCTCCAGCTTATCTGTCAATCAGCTAATGAGGACCCAAATCAGCCTGAAGACCCTAAGGTTGACCATATCATCAGACCACAAGGAAGCACCTCAATATTACCAGACTGAGATCATCCAGCTTAAAGCTGACCAGACTACCAGACCACCATAAACCACCTTGGGACTACTGGACTGAGATCATCCTCATATCCCTCCTCTAGCCCACTCCTCATGAAAGTCTCCTATTAGAAGAGAGCCCTTAAAAAAAAAAAAAAGAAGAGAGCCCTGAACTCCCCAAAATGCCTTCTTCATCTTGAAGTGGCCTGCATTCTCTCTTGAATGTGTATTTCTTCCCTTTCCCCCAAATAAATCTCTGTCCGTGTCTCTGACTGGCGGGTGCTGAAATTCTTTTCCATCACATTAGTCAAGGACCCTGCAGATTCTGAGTTCCTGAGCTGAGGACTCATCCCAACACTTCTTCACATTGAGAATTCCACCTTCCCAGGGACATTCTACCTTCGAACTATACCCCAAGGCCTATTTTTTAATTTGTTGTTTGAAACAGGGTCTTGCTGGATTGCAGAAAGTCGCTCCAAGTTCCTGAGGCTGTCCTTGAACCTGCAATGCTCCTGTCTCAGCCTCCCAAGTGCTGAGATTACAGGTGTGCACCACCACATCCAACTTCAAGCTTCCTTTTTCTTCCATTTACTTAAAAGTGTTTTTTACTGCATATCAGAGCATGGAGTCTGCACCCTATATGAAAGGAGGGTGAGGGCTGACATGGAGCTGGTCACTTTGTGTATAAGACTTTACAGATTAGCCAGGTTCCCTAGCTCTTATCACCTGCCAGAGTTACCGATGAAGGTTGTTGGAGCACACTTGGAGTATCTCTTTTTTCATTGCCCATGTTTCCTTGTATCCCTATTTGCCTTTCAGCCCATTTCACTACCTGGCTCAGCATCTGAGCCAATTAGCACATCACATTTCCCAATCACCGTGATTTGTTCAGAGGAAGCTACGTGACCCGACTGGGACCAGCCAGCGAGATACACTGACTCTTCAGCTGGGTGGGCATGCTGGGGCAAGAACTCTTGTTCTTTTCTGGTGGACATAAACAGAAAATATGTAGCCCTGGACCTCCAGGAACCCATTCCATGTCAAAGGAAGAAAAATGAGCTAGAATTGAACAACCTTTTTTGAGTTCTTGAGTCTAGTAGTGCCTAAAGTCAGATTTACTCCTGTATTTTTTTGGTTACATAAAGTAATTAATGTTCATTTAGCTTCATGCACTCAGCATTATAACAACTGATATAGCACAGTATGTGAAAAAGAAAAGATCAAGGGATTGAGGACATCTTATCTAAGATCGAGGCATCACTGAGATATTTGGGAATCCTTTCCAGTTCCCCTGTATGTCAGGACCTAACCTTTCTGAGGAGATTTTAAAGTTTCAGAAGCTACCCACACTGGTTTTCATTTTCTTTTACACTAGTCCCAATTTGGTCCAACTATGTTCCTCTTGCATCTATAAGGAGCATGGTCAGAACATTTTTCTTTCATAGTTCTCCCCTGCAAACCAAGGTGAGAGAGTCTACATGGTTGGAATCATCATTAGTATGAGGTGACTGGCAAAAAGTGCAGGGGACATGGAGTAAAGCTAGATCGACTCAGCTGTGAATTAGTATTGTACCTGATGAAGCACTGCAAGAGCTGGGATTAGGATATCGCTCAGCGTCAAGTTCAGGGATGATCAAATATTTTATTTTCTTAGAGATGGGGCCATATTCTCAAAGTCAGCAAGTGAAAGAAATTTAGAAAAGGTGAAAATAGTTACATATTTCTAAGAGATGGCAATGCTAACAAATGTTTTTATAATATTTGGGCACATATATGGGAAACTGAAGAGTTTTTCTTTAGCTCTATGTTCTCATATTATTTAAGATTATTTGGGTATACTCAGTATGGAAAAAATTGTTGTGCATTTAATATGCATGCACTTCTGTATATGTAATATTTCAATTCAAAAAAATTTTTAAAAAATCTTAGTTATTACAATGTCAGAAAAATAAAATTATCTACATATTTTAATAGAAATTTAATTAATAAATTTTATCTTAATAGAATAATTTTAGAATGTAGGTATTATATGTTTCATATCCTAGTAAATTATATGTTCTAGTATAAATATTAAATTTGGCTTAAATTTTGAGTTATGTGAGAATACTGCATTTATTTCATACAGAGATAATTAATTACAAGGGAGATATGAATGATTATTAAAAATATCTATTATTAGTAAGGGACTATATAAAATGAAATCTGTAAGTCCTCTATCTATTCAAATTCTTCACTTCCTTTTGTATTAACTTGTGATTTTTTTTTTTGCTACTCAAAAGTAATTTTTTAAAAATTTGTCTTTGAGGACAGTTTCAGCATGCTTTCCTAAGTTCTCACAAGTCTTTTATCCTACATAAAATACTCTCCTAGGATTAGATCTTGGTATGAGCGTTTGAATAGATTAACTTATCTACTCATGATTCTCCACCTTAATTCTTTGAAAGCAAGACTGACTAAGCTTCACTGAAGTCAAGGGAAAAAAACTGTTCTATTTTATTGCAGTTATTTTTCTATTGTGTATTTAAATATTCAAATAAAGTCTTAGGAAAGGTCTTTTTTAACCTCATGGGTATTGACTGAAGTTTCAGATTTGGACCCTAGAATTCTATTATCTGTTTATTATCTATCTGTCTATCTATCATCTATCTATCTATCTATCTTTCATCTATCTATCTACCATCTATCTATCATCATCTACTTAGGTACCTAGTTACCCATCACCTATCTAGTCATCTCTTTTTCATTTATGGATCTATTCTCATTACACTCTAATTCTAGTTGCATTTTTCAGACTGATCAAGAAGTTCAGGTTTTTTTTTTTCCTTTTTGAACTTTGTGATACACATTAATGCAGAGTTTTTTTTTCTAGTTGTAATGAATGATATTTTCTCTCAGTACCTTTACTGACTTCCTTGTTACCTGGCTCTTGTTTCTGTTTTACTCATTCCTTCTACACTTATTGTTATTTCTTTCTCTTTTTCTTATTTCTTCTTTCTTTCTCACTGAGGAATGAACCAGGTGCACTCTACCTCTGAGCTATACCCTCATCACTATTTTATTTTTATTTTGAAACAATGTCTTACTAAATTGCTGAGGCTCTCAGTAACTTTGAACCTGTGATCCTCCTGTTCAGCCTCACAAGTGCTGGGATTACAGGCATCTGGTACCTTGCCCAGTTTGAAACCTCTTCAGGAAAGGTACCACTATCTCCCTTAAAAATTGCTGATTTGGCCAGGCACAGTGAACCATGCCTATAATCCCAGTACTTGGGAAGCTGAGACAAGAGGGTCGCAGACCAGCCTCAGCAACTTAGTTAGTGTCTCAGAAACTTAGTGAGACTCTTTCAAAACAAACAAACAAAAACAACAATAACAAAATAGAACTGGGAGTGTAGCTCCAAGGTAGAATAACCCTGGGCTTAATCCCCAGTACTAAAAAACAAACAAAACAAAAAACAACAACAAAAAAACCCACTGAGACAAAACAACAATAAAAGAATTGCTGGTTCTAGGTCTCCAATACCTCTGTTTTTCCTTTCTGCAAATCTTTCTATCCCACCAGGATCAAGACCACAGTTCCAATTGCATTTTCTGCTTATCATCTTGGCCTACTGTAGCTTGTTCTCCAAAAGCTGCTTGGATGATTTCCACACACAAATGGAAACAAACCCTTCCCTTTGATGGCTCCAGTTTTCCTTAGCCTAAAACACAGAATCCGAATCTAAATTCACAAGCCCAACTTGTGCCCAGATTATTTGTCAGGTCTCATCTGTTGTCATTTTGTCTCCTAAACTTGTTTTCTTTCCACCCTCGAGAAATACGATTTTTTTCCCCCTAGAGAACTGCCCATCACCTTCTTTGAGTTTTCTCAACTCATTTTAATCTTTTTCTAGGCAAAAAATGATTTTAAAGTCGATTAAAAGTGATTTAAATTAGATTTATTCCAGAAAATCATCTCAGACATTTCATATGGAAACATTATTATGGTAGTTGTTGGGTTCTCAGATAATCTAGTATTTTAGTTAATTTATAAAGTGGCCTAAGTTAATTTATAATTCCTCTCAGAGTTGTCCTATGTATTATCATGACTCTATGGAATTTCATTTTTCCTTCCTGCCTCTTCTCTCTATATCTCTCATTTTCTTCCTCTGTAGCATCTCAGGTTAAATAGACTTCTGTGGGTTTGTATGAGACCTTTTTGTAATGTTGATTACTTGTAAATGGCACATTGCAGTTCTTAGCAAGACCAAGAATGCAGTGGTATGGAAAATAGTCACACCCCTAGTTGAATCCACATCAATTGATGATTCCTTTTTTTATGGAAAAATGAAATGGTTAGAGGTTGGGACTGCCACAAGGCCCATGACCCACTCTCTTTTCCATCACTAAATGGTATTGTAATTTCTCCATACATTGTTTTTTTCCCTTATGATGAGGTAGAAGAGAAGGAATAAAATTTAGGTAGGAAGGAGACACTGGGAGGAAAAGGAAAAATATAGTTTTAAAATCTGGAGTGTTCTAGCTGACCCCACCCTATAGGGTGTGCTCAAAAATCTTAGGAGAAAAGTCTAAGTGTGCCACACCTTTTTAATCCCCTGAATCCCAGCCCCCACTTGAGATTCCTTAGGACAAAGGTCAGATCTCAGCCAGTGACCACTTGAAACCTGAGAAAGGAGGAGGATCTAACTTGGAATGCCTACCTATCAACCGCCAATACCTGAAAAAGGAGGACGTCCAGACTGCTTCTATGCCCGCCCCTCTTGAAAGTTTATAAAAAGGCCCGCTTCCTCTCTTCAGCCCTCTTTGCCTGCATGGCCAGGAAGATCTCCACTTACCTGTTCCTGCCCTCCCCCCCACTCCCTTGTTTCCCTGAATAAATACCTGCCTTTTGTACCTGACTGGCATGTGTTAAAATTCTTTTCATCACTGAGGCCAAGGACCCAGGAGTGGGACACTTAGACTATTGATAAGACATCCATGACCATAGGAGAGAAAAGTTATAAAGGCCTGGCTATAGACCAGGTCATTATAACTATTTATATGCACAAATTCTGATTATTCAAGTTTACAAAATGTGAGGGAGTACACACACACACACACACACACACACACACACACACACACACACATACACACATGCCTTTTCGCCTTTTGTGATTAAAACTCATCTTGCTTATAGTACTGCTGCCAGAGCTCCCAGGATGAAAGAAAAACATGACGTGGGCCAAAGTCCCTCTGCCTTGAGGTTATGATTCCTTAATGAGAATCACCCAATTAAAATCCCCAAAAGGGAATTTCCAATCTCTTTGTATCCAAGTTCATTAATGTTCAGATTTCATTCAGATGTCAGACCTGGTCCAAGAGCACAGTTGGACTGCCCACTGATTAGCAAAGATTTCTAAAATGGTGGCTCTTTGTTTCCCTGTCCTTCAACTATTTAGGCTGCTTGATGCTTTTCTGAAACAAAGCAACTCTCTCAGCTATCAGGTGCCAAGGTAATCTGTCTTCTTATGTTTATTTATGGCAGTCAATAGGCTTACTGCAGTGTCTCTCAGAGAACTTATGCAGAAGCCAGGGGTTGGTTGCTGCTGGTCAAACATGAGGGTTATATATATTAGTGTTAGTCCATTGTGGACATATGACCACTTTCTCTACTCACATAAACCTAGTTGGCTAAGATATATTCTTCAGCGCATATTCTTCATGTAATCTTTTCAATCATATTTATATCCCCTAGAGTTTATGTTGAAAATGAATTATTTGGCCTTCATTTTTATGAGATAGCAGCTTAACCTAAACTATAGCTTATATTTTGGAAGTATATTCACTAGGCTATGTGAATAATGATTTTACATATAAGCTTAGCCTGTTGTCTAGAAAGGGGGGATGCTAACATCACTTGCTGGCCCAGTCCTATACATGTATAGAGGAATAGTGTTTGGTCTAAGGATTTCAACATGTTAGTCAGTTATCATATATTGAACCTATAAAGTGTTTAAAGCATAGCCCTAGAACACTAAAAGAAACTTAAAGACTCTATTTTTCATTTAGCCACTCATTTAGTGTCTCAATCCCTGGACAATGGTTCATTAAGTATAAGTCTATAAATTAAATCTGTAGTAAGTTATAAAGTTAGTCAAGAGTGATCAGAATGGGGGGGTTCATTCATTCAATACATTCAAGACAATATTTATTGGGTGCTCACATCATGCCAAGCACTGTGCTAGGTTAGATGCCAGGGACAAGATGAATCCACATGTTCTCTTGCCTCAGGATCTTCAGAGGAAGACAGTATATAAAAATGACATGGGCAGACTGCCACTGGAACTGAAAGAAGGCTCCAAGGGTGTGTATGTGAAACTTTCTGAAGTATGAAGAAAATCCATCAAACTCTGTATATAGCTCTGAACATAGCTGCTACTTACAATGTTTGGCTTTTGGTTACCTTGAGTAGAAAGGACTCATTTTGCCAAGACTTCATTGTTCCAGGCCTTCTATCAATAAGCTGACCACTTATAATTGAGTAAAGTAAGAAAGCTGAACTTTGTAAACTTTTTTTTTTTTTTTTCATTTTAGGAGACCTATGAAATAAAAGCAAAAGGAGCGGCTTTGAAATTCAAAGTTTGCATAGAGTATATGACCAAGTGAAACAATGTATTGAACAAGTGTTTGGACATGTGATAAATGTTATATAGCTAGCTAGACATTAGCATATGGGGTCAGCTGATGGACTGGATCTACAAGGACTTCATATTGATTCCCTCCTCTGTGGGAAGGGGGTGGAGACTGCTGAGATGAACCAGAAGTTTACCCACAGAGCCTTGCTCACTTTGACCCCCTCACCTATGGGAAAAGGGTGGAGAAACAATGCAGGGTCACTAAGGTGGGACATGTAAAGAGCAGTCAGTCACCCAAATATAATAGGTATAAAGAAAGTGTCCAGAGAGACTATAAAACCCAACATGTAGAACACTCCACACTGCTTTCCATACCTATAAATGGACTACTCCAGACCCCGTCTCTGGAGTGCAACCCCATTGCCTCAGGCTTTCTTTCCTTTTCAGGGAATGGCCCATTCCAACACTTTCCCCTAGAGTGTGACCCTTTTTCCTCTCTTCATAGCCTTTCTCATATGGTGCCTTTACTTCTCTAAATAAACCTTCTGTATTCCATTTGAATGCTTTCCAGGTAGATAAGCAAGGACGGAGGTGGTGTGAAATAATTTTAAGATCTTCCACCCTGTAGTAGTAAAGTAACACAGGTGTGTAGCCAAATGAGGTTAGAAATAGAAATGCATTGATAACACAAGAAGCTTCTTCAAGGCTTCTTGTAGTATCCCATTACATCATGCCTAGCTTCAGGTAGTATCATCTATAACTAAATAGACAGTTATTTGTAAAAGAAATAAAAAATTTATTTCTTACAGTTCTGGAGGCTGGGAAGTCCAAGATCAAGTCACAAGCAGATTCAGTGTCTGGTAAGGACCCACTTTCTGTTTCCAAGATGGCACTTTATTGCTAAATCCTCTGGAGGAAAAGAACATTATGTTCTCATATGGCAAAAAGGGTCTAACTAGTTTCCTACAGCCCTTTTATAAGGCACTAATCCCATCTTTATTAGTCCTTATTGCCTAGTTACCTCCTAAAGGCCCCACCTCTTAATACCATTTCACTGGGGATTAAGTTTCAACATGAATTTTGGAGAGGACATAAACATTCAAACCATTGTAGTGCTGAAATGCCATAGACCACCAATGTCTAATAACAATCAAACATGAGCCACATATATTGTAAATGTCCTAGTGCTAACATTAGAAAAGGTAACAAGAAGCCTGTGAGATTCAGTTTACTGGTATATTTCATATATTCAAAATACTATTTCAACATGCAACATATATAAAAATTATTAATGAGATACTTTATTTAATTATTTTTGCTAAGTCTTTGGAATCTAGTATACATTTTATACTTACAGCACATCTCAGTTAGGACTAGCCATGGTCCAAAACCTCAGCAGCTGTGTGTGGCTAGTGGATACCATATTGGGTAGGGTGGCTTGACACAGATATAAATATATCTTGAGGGCTTATAGTGGAGATATTCTTCAACTTTTTTGGTACCCCATTCCAATGCTCATTAATACTCAGAAAATGCTGTTAAATTAGCCCAAATTAACAGTACCAATGTTTAACTCTTTTCTCGTATGCCATTATTATGTAACAAGTTTGTGTTGAATTTCTATATATATTAGGTTTTATGATAAATGTTGAAATATAATGATGAGAAACACTATACAACTTTCAGAGTGTATACAGTGTAATGTAGAAGAATGTACATTACTATATTTACACATTATAACTCCACAATAGATGAGAGAATGGATCTAAAGAAAAAAGGGTGAATGTAGGTAGACTTTTTAAGAAGCTGTTTTGAAATCTAGTAAGATGATAGTAGCTACATAATGAATTATATCTAGATTGGTAAATTTGAGACCTATTTAGTACATAAAACTGATAGGGCTCTGTGATTGACTGGCCACCTAGGAGCTTGATGCAGGGGAGAGGTGTGACTCCAGCTTTCTGGCCTGCTTAAATGTGGGTCTATTTAAGAGTTCTCTTAGCTCTCCTTCAGCAAGCTGAAAATTTTAGGGCAAAATATCCATTTCCTAAGAGAGAATATCTTATTGTGTTAATTGGCTTGTGTGTTTGTGTGTGTGTGTGTGCTTGAATCAGAAATTTGTAATTCTTCGCTGTTGATGGTATAACACAAAGAACAATGAGCTGCTGTCCACGTCTCTCATACTTATTGAATATCACATGTTTTATTGCTTTGAATATCATTGTCTTTTTCCTGATAAATGATATAATTTTTGCATTGACATAGAGGCTGATGACATTCTTTTCAGAGCAAGGCTAAAGGGAAACAAGAGAAGAAATAACTTGTCTGATCCTGATGTTTCCTAAGTTTATTAGGAAACTATGACAATGAAGCTTTTATTTGTTACACTTGCATTGTACAATTTTGTAATCATTCTCAGCTAATCACTTAAAATTTATACTGTGCATAGCTGTCCTTTTTAACATTACTTATTAAATACTTGCTTCCTATTCAAAGTCAAATCGATCTGCAAAATTTAAACTGGCAGATAATTCAAAATAGTTGGACATTCGTAGTCATGCTAATTTGTTTATTCATTAATTCATGGGATAATTATCAAGTGCCTAGAAGCTTAACAGGATAGATAGCCCTCCAGGAGTTTACATTGCAGTGGTGAAGGCATACATGGATGCACACGAGAATAAATATATAAAGCAGTACTAGTAGTGATATGTGCCATTAAGAGAATAGAAGGGGATAAAAAGATGTAGAGCAACAATAAGAGCTATCATAGATATTGAGGAGAAAAGAACTTCCAATAAAGGCATATTTTATCCCCAAAAGAAATGAGAGAGTGAGGTGGGAAGGAAGTACAAAGATTGCTGTTCTGAGACTCTTAGGAACAGCAAGAAAGCCAGCACTGCTGAATATGGTAAGGAAGGAAATAGGAAATAGTAGGGAGAAGGAGATCAAGAGGTTATGAAGAGACATATTATGAAGAGTCGAGATCATGTAAGGATTTGGAGGCTTACTCTAAGAATAAGACAGCCACAATAGAATTTTGAATAGGGGAAAGATTTGAGTTTAGATGAAGTGTATATGAAAAATAGAAGAATCAGATATGATTCCTCAGTTTTCGCCCTGAGCTACTGGTTGCATAGTGACATCATTTACTAAGGAGGAATGGGTTTAGAGGAGAAATCAAACAAGTTTGGTATTGAGCATGTTAAACTCGAACTGCCTATTAAATATTCAAATGGAAGTTGAATAGACACATAAACACATTGGTGGTTGAAGGGATAGTTGAAGACTGAAGATAAATACACTTAAAACTGAAACACAGAATTGAAGTGATTGTTGAATGTCTTGTCCATGGATCAGAGGAGGTTTAGTCTGCAGCCTCTGCAACCATACATTTTTTCTCCCTTTCTTGCCTTGTTTTACCCTGCCTCTGTCTTTGCAAGAGTCAGAGAAAGTTCTTCCTGTAGTGGCCATCCCTATATGATGTTGGTAATAGGGACTGGGAATGATCACTCAGTCAACATGGGTGCTGTTGCTCAGGGTGTGTATTCTATGGTTTGGATTTATATGTCCCTGAGACCTCATGTGGTAGACAAGGCAGCCAAGTAGGAGCAGGGCTTGGCTGCTGAGGATAGGTCCTGTGGTTATGGCCTTGGGGACTACATATATGTCCCTCCTCTGCTCGCTTTCTCTCTATTTCCAGTGTCCATGATGTGAGAGCAGAGTCCATCTGCTCATGCTCTCTCAGCTTCCCACTAATATGTCCTGCCCTCTGCAGACATCACCAGGCCTGTCAAGTATTTTGAGTGATAGCAGTGAGACTACTGGTTGAAATACGGTGTTATACTACCCCCCCCCCCTTGAGGGTGGGATACCTACATAAATACTTATAATTTTGCTACATGAGCGATTTGGTTTTTCCCTCCTATTTATTTATTTAGTCATGCAAACATAAGTATTTGCCAAAAAACATACTATGCACAAAGTTACATCATTAGCAAAGACAAACAGGGCCCCTGCCCTAATAGAGGCTTAGCCAAATTCCAATCCATCAATCACAAAAGCAAACATAATATTATAATCATGGCAGGTAAGGGAACAGAGGGGTATACTGCCAAATCCCTGTAACAGGAGGGCTATGCCTTCGTCTGGAGGTCCAGGAAGGTTTTCTCTCTGTTTTATTTTTTAATTAATTGGTGCATTGTAATCATACATCTTTGTTAGATACAAGCTGATAAAGGTATATATGCACACATTTCTCATTTAACCCTTTCCCCAATTCACACCCCACTCCCTCACCCTTCTTCCTTCTCAAGTTCAGTTTAGTGATTGACTTTGACATATTTGTGAAAGTACATCAAGTGCATTAGAGTGTCCTCCCTGCCCCCGCCCATCACCTTCAGTTAAGTCCACTTCTTTGCTTATCTAGGGTTTCTCCTTTTTCATCTGGAGTCCCTCTTATGCCCCATCTTCTCCCTAGCATCCACATATTAGAGAGAACATATGCTTTTTTACTTTTTGTGACTGACTGATCTCACTTAACATAATGTTTTCCAGTTCCATCCATTTCCCTGCAAATAACATGATTTTGTTCTTCTTTATGGCTGAGTAAAATTAGATTGTGTACATATCCCATAGTTTTGTAATCCATTCATCTGTCAATGGACATCTTGGCTGTTTCCATAGTTTGGCAATTGTGAATTGTGCAGCTATAAACATAGATACACATGCGTCAGTCTGGTAGTTTGGTTTCCATTCTTTTGAGTAGATACACAGAAGTGGTATTGCTGGATCATATGGTATGTTCATTCCCATTCATCTGAGGATCCTCCATACTGTTTTCCAAAGTGGTTGCACTAGTTTGCAATCCCACCAGCAATGTATTAGGGTTCCCACTTCTCCACACCCTCGCCAGCATTTGTTGTTGTTTGTGTTTTTGATGATTGCCATTCTGATTGGAGTTAGGTGAAATCTCAAAATAGTTTTGATTTGCATCTCTCTGCTAATGATGTAGAACATTTCCTCATACATTTATTGGCCATTTGTATTTCTTCTTTTGTGAGATGTCTATTTCGATCCTTTTCCCACTTTTTGATTAGGTTATTTGTTTTCTTAGCTGTGATTTTCTTGAGTTCTCTGTATATTCTAGACATTAGTCCTGTATCAGAAGAGTAGCTGGCAAAAACTTTCTCAGACTCTGTGGGCTCTCTGTTGAGGTTCTTGATAGTTTCCTTTGCTGCACAGAAGCTCTTCAGTTTAATGCAATCCCATGTATTGATCTTCCTTTGAGTTGCTTGTGCCTTTGGGGTCTTGTTGAGAAGGTTTTTACCTGTGCCTATGTGCTGAAGTGTTGGTCCTATGCGCTCTTCAAGTAGCTGTAAGATCTCTGGCCTGACTACAGGTCTTTGATCCACCTTGAGTTGACTCTTGTGCAGGGGGAGAAAGTGGGGTTTATTGCCATTTTCCTGCATATGGTTAACCAGTTTTGCCAATACCATTTGTTGAAGAGGCTATATTTTTTCCAGTGTATATTTTTGGATCCTTTGTCAAAAATCAGTAGGCTGTAAGCATGTGTGTCTGTTTCTGAAACTTCTATTCTGCTCCATTGGTCTATGTGTCTGGTTTTTGTGCCAATATCATACTGATTTTATTACTGTGGCTTTGTAGTAGAGTTTGAAGTCAGGTATTGTGATTCCTCCTGCATGGTTCTTGTTGCTAAGAACTACTTTGGCCATCCTGGGCTTTTTGTTGTTCCAAATGAATCTAAGGACTGATTTTTCTATGACTGTGAGGAGTGACCTTGGTAATTTCATGGGTATTGCATTGAATCTGTAGATCACTTTTGGGAGGATGACCATATTTATGATATTTATTCTGCCTATCCAAGAGCATGGAAGATCTTTCCATCTTCTAAGGTCTTCATCGATTTCTTTTTTCAACCTTTTTTAGTTTTCCTTATGGAGGTCTTTTACCTCCTTGGTAAGGTTTATCCCTAAGTATTTTATTTTTTGTGGTGCTACTGTGAGTGGAATTGTTTACTGGATTTCTTTTTCAGTGGGTTTTTGGTTGGCATACAGGAAAGCTTCTGATTTTTTAAGATTGATTTTGTATCCAGACACTTTGCTGAATTTGTTGATCAGGTCTATAAGTTTTTTGGTTGAGTTGGTTGGGTATTCTAAGTATAGTATCATGTCATCTGCAAAAAGGGATAGTTTTAGTTCTTCTTTCCCTATTTTTACCCCTTTGATTTTCTTCTCTGGCCTTATTACTCTGGCTAGAGTCTAAAGTACTATATTGAACAGAAGAAGTGATAATGGACATCCTTGTCTTGTTCCTGTTCTTAGTGGGAACTCTTGCATTTTTCTCCATTTATTATGATGCTGGCTGTGGGACTATCGTATATTGCCTCTATGATGTTGAGGTATGTTCCTTCTATTCCGATTCTCTGCAGTGCTTTTAGCATGAATGGGTGTTGGATCTTGTCAAATGCATTTTCAGCATCAATTGAGATAATCATGTGATTTTTGTCTTTGATTCTGTTCATGTGGTGAATTACATGGATTGTTTTTCATATGTTGAACCAGCCTTCCATCCCTGGGATGAACCTGGCTTGGTCATGGTATATAATTTTCTTGATGTGGTTTTGAATGTATTTTGTTTAGCAGTTTTGCATCTAAGTTCATCAATGATATAGGCTTATACTTTTCTTTTCTTTTCTTGAACTGTCTTTATTTAGCTTTGGTATTAATGTGATGTTGGCTTCATAGAATGTTTTTGGAAGGGTCACGTTTCTTTTGATTTCACGGAATAGTTTGAGGAGCATTAGGATTAGCTCTTCTATAAATGTTTTATAAAATTCACTTGGAAAACCATCTGGCCCTGGGCTTTTGTTTGATGGTAAACTTTTTTTTTTTTTTTCTCGGTACTGGGGATTGAACTCAGGGGCGTTCTACCTCTGAGCTATACCCCCAGCCCTATTTTTTATTCTTTATTTTGAAACCGAGTCTCACTAAGTTGCAGAGTGCCTCACTAGGTAGCTGAGGCTGGCCGCAAACCCGGATCCTTCGGCCTCAGCCTCCCGAATGCTGGGATTACAAGCGTGCGCCACCACACCCAGCTGATGGTAAACTTTTTATTGCTGTTTCTATCTCTTTGATTGTTATTGGTTGGTTTAAATTTTCTATATCTTCTTGACTCAATTTAGAAAGGTTATATGTGTCTAGAAATTTGTCAATTTCTTCTAGATTTTCCATTTTGTTGGAGTATAGTTTTTCAAAATAGTTTCTGATGGTCTTCTGTATTTCCATACTGTCGGTGGTAATATCCCCCTTTTTCCTGTCTTATTTTGGTAATTTGAGTTGATTCTCTCTTTCTTTTGGTTAGGTTGGACAATGGTTTATCTAGTTTATTTTTTCAAGAAAGCAGCTTTTGGTTTTTTTTATTTTCTGTATTTTTAAAATTTTCTGCTTCATTAATTTCTGCTCTGATTTTCATAATTTTCTGTTTTCTACTAGCTTTGGGGTTAGACTGTTCTTGCTTTTTAAGTGCTTTGAGATGTGTCATTAGGTTATTTATTTGGTGATTTTCTGTTCTTCTTATGTGGGCATTCAGTGCTATGAATTTTCCTCTTAGTACTCCCTTCAAAGTGTCCCAGAGGGTTGATATTTTGTGTCTCTGTTTTCATTGGTTTCTAGGAATTTTTTCATTTCTCCCCTTACTTCTTCTATGACTCAATCCTCATTCAGCAGTGTGGTGTTCAGTCTCCATGTGTTTACATGGTTACTCTGGGGCTTCTTAGAGTTGATTTCTAGTTTCACTCCATTGTGGTCTGAAAAGATGCAGGGAATTATGTTACATTTTTTGAATTTGCTAGTGCTTGTTTTGTGGCCCAGAATATGGTCTATTTTGGAGAAGGTTATGTGTGCAGCTGAGAAAAATGTGAATTCAGCTGTAGTTGGGTGAAAAATTCTGTATGTGTCTAGTACATCCATTTCATTTATGGTATTCTTTAGGTCTGAGGCATCTTTACTGACCTTTTGTTTAGAAGATTGGTCTAGTGATGTGAGAGGAGTATTGAAGTCTCCCAATATTAGTATATTGGCCTCTATGTGTGTCTTTTTTTTTTAATTTTTTTATTGTAGTAATTCGTGCAATATAGCATACATCTTTGTTAAGTATGAGTTGTTAACAACATATTTGCACACGGTTCTCATTTGACCCTTTCCCCAATTCCCGCCCCAATCCCCTCCCCTTCCCTCCCCCTCAGGTTCACTTCGGTGAGTGACCTAGATATGATTGTGTAATTACATCATGTGCTTTAGGGCGTCCCTCTGCCCCCTGCATCCACTACAATTAAATCAACTTCGTTGCTTATCGAGGATCTCTCCTTTTCATCTGGAGACCCTCCTATGCCACATCCCCTCCCTAGCATCCACATATTAGGGAGAACATATGCTTCTTAACTCTTTGTGACTGACTAATCTCACT
>PVLC010013724.1:0-40943 GCA_004027655.1 Graphiurus murinus
AAGACTCAGAAACAGACCCACAGGCTTACAGTCAACTGATTTTTGACAAAGGAGCCAAAAACATACACTGGAAAAAAGATAGCCTCTTTAACAAATGGTGTTGGCAAAACTGGTTAACCATATGCAGGAAAATGGAAATAAACCCCACTTTCTCACCCTGCACAAGAGTCAACTCAAGGTGGATCAAAGACCTGGAAGTCAGGCCAGAGACCTTGCAGTTACTTGAAGAGGGCATAGGCCCAACACTTCAACATATAGGCACAGGTCGAAACTTTCTCAACAAGACCCCAAAAGCACAAGCAACTCAAAAGAAGATCAATACATGGGATTGCATTAAATTGAAGAGCTCCTGTGCAGCAAAGGAAACTATCAAGAACCTCAACAGAGAGCCCACAGAGTGGGAGAAAATTTTTGCCAGCTACTCTTCTGATAGAGGTCTAATATCTAGGATATACAAAGAACTCAAGAAACTCACAGCCAAGAAAACAAATAACCCAATCAAAAAATGGGCAAAGGATCTATACAAATGGCCAATAAATGAGGAAATGTTCCACATCATTAGCAATCAGAGAGATGCAAATCAAAACTACCTTGAGATTTCACCTAACTCCAATCAGAATGGCAATCATAAAAAACACAAACAACAACAACTGCTGGCGAGGATGTGGAGAAATACATTGTTGGTGGGACTGCAAACTAGTGCAACCGCTTTGGAAAACAGTATGGAGGATCCTCAGATGTATGGGAATGAACCTACCATATGATCCAGCAATACCACTTCTGGGTATCTACCCAAAAGAATAGAAACCAAACTATCAGACCGACGCATGCGTATCTACGTTTATAGCTGCACAATTCACAATTGCCAAGCTATGGAAGCAGCCAAGAAGTCCATCGACAGATGAATGGATTACAAAATTATGGGATATGTACACAATGGAATTTTACTCAACCATAAAGAAGAACGAAATCATGTTATTTGCAGGGAAATGGATGCAACTAGAAAACCTTATGTTAAATGAGATTAGCCAGTCACAAAGAGTAAAAAAGCATATATTCTCCCTAATATGTAGATGCTAGGGCGAAGATGGGGCATAAGAGGGTCTCCAGATGAAAAAGGAGAGACCCTCGATAAGCAAAGAAGTTGACTTAACTGAAGGGAAAGGGCAGGGGGGGGATCACCCTAATGCGCATGATGTATTTACATAATTATATCAAGGTCATTCACTAAACTAAACTTGAGAAGGAGGGAGGGGGAGGGGTTAAATGAGAAACGCATGCACATATGCTGTTATCACCTTGTACCTAACAAAGATGTATGCTTACAATGCACCAATTATTACAATAAAAAAAAAATAAAATAAAATGTACAACTATCCTTACCTTGTACCACACACACAAAAAAAGTTCTAGGCTGACTATAAATATGAAAGCAAAACAAAATTCTAGAATATAAGAAAATTTCTTCTTGGCACTGAGTTACAGAAAAATTTATGAAACAGAATACAAAAATTCCAATCCACTTGGTAAACGATTAACAGCCTGGACTCCATTCAAATTAAGTACTGTTCATCAAAATGATCCCTTTAATAGAATAAAAGAGCAATTATAAGCATCCCCTATTCTGAGTAGTATAACACATAAAACCAAGAAAGAGATCTAAGAACTCCTACAATACGCATACACTAGTAGAAATGCTTATTAGTAAAACTGCTTTGACAAACTGTCATTATCTATTGAAGCTGAACATCCACATAAGCTATGAGAGCAAATCCTCTCCTAAGTATATAACCCAAACAGAAATGTGTGCGCATATGCACTAAAGATTTGTACAAGGACTTTCAAAATAGTAAAACAACCTAAATGATTTCACTTAGGAAGGAGGGAAAGCTCAGCAACTGGGAACAAGTATGAAGACAAGCTTCTTGAACACTGAAAATGTTCTGAGTATTTATCTGTATGCTTCTATGTGCACTTTTGTACATTTGTAGTATTTAGCAAAAAATACTGTAAGTTGTATATAAATATATGCAACTCAACATTTATTAAGTCATTTAGAAAATTTCAATAGTTAGTTATATATTAATGACATTAAAGCTTTATTAATTTATTAGAAGAAGTAAGTCACTAAGTGTGATGATGGTGCTATATTTGTACTTTTTAAGGAATCCTTACATTTTAGAGATATATACTATAAAATTTATTTAGTGAAAAGATTTTATTTATTTATTTATTTTTCCTTTTTTTTTTTTTTTTCCGATACTGGGGATTGAACTCCGGGGCATTCTGCCTCCAAGCTATACCCCCAGCCCTATTTTTTTATTCTTTATTTTGAAACCGGGTCTCACTAAGTTGCGGAGTGTCTCACTAGGTAGCTGAGGCTGGCCAAAGATTTTATATCTGAGATTTTCTTCGAAATAATCCATGGAGGACTGAAAGGAAGGATGCAAGCGATATAGCTGAAACAACACTATGAGTTTATAACTGCTGACGCTAGGAGTTGGTAATACTGAAGCAAAGTGATAGGTATATGAGGGTCTTATGTAATTCCCTCTACATTTTGAAATTTTCCATAATATACTCTAAAAATGTACGTATACAAAGTAATACTATGCATATGAATTATATACATACTACTATATGTATATATAGACATACGATAACATATACTATATATAAAATACACATATATGTTCTTTTTAAAATGTTACATGCATGTAAATTTATCACAACAAACTAGTAATCGCGATTAATTCTCAGGCAGAGAATGGGATTAGTAATATTTATTATGTTTTTCTTTTCTTGAAGTAGAACATATTTCATATACATCTAGTAAAAGTAAAAATTTAAATTAAAATATTTTTTTAAAAAAGCATGTATAAAATACTTATTTTCAGCTGTCACCTTATAGAAAGACAATTCTGAACATTTGTTTTTTCAACCTAAACAAAAGATTAAGACCTAACGAGACTCAAAAAAGTAGTGTGAAAACCTGAGAAGCTCTGGTGGGGTGACCAAACATCCTTCATGTATTACATCAAAGACAAAAACTCGGCCCCGACACAACACTGCAATGTGACCTGGGGAACGCCCTTCACTCTCTGGAAAAAACAGAAAAACACAGACTCAAATCTCCCAGAGTTAAACAGGAGAAAAGCCATATATATCCAGTAGAAGAAAATAATCATACATGTATCACATATTCATCAAATATATCACATGAACGAAAACAACATGGGGAAAACCATGGAAAAGTTGGTCAATGTCTACTAAATTATTGTTGATCAATGGGTACTAAGTTACAGTTAGATAGGAGCAAGTTCTGTTGTGCTATTTACTGCACAGTACAGTGACTACTGTTAGTTATTGTGCACTATATCTTTCAAGTCAGAAGAAAGCATTCCGAGTGTGTGTGCAATGACTGTACAATGTACACCTGTATCGAGCATTCTGTGTACAATTTCTCTGTTTTTATGTTACAGTTAAAGTTAATTTAATTAAAAACTTCCTAAATTAATAGAATTTCAGTTACTATGATATACATACATAGTCTTGAAACTTGTCCATGTGACATCTAGAAATCCATGAAAGTTTCAAGTATTTGTACACTCTGACATATAAACCCCAAACTACTACTACAGGGATTTCTAATTTAAGAATGAGGAGAGGGGATCAGAAGAGATCTGGAGGAGAGCCATGTGGATGAACAAGTTCCTCTTTCAGATTGTGTTAAAATTGCCTATCAGATAATTTTTTTGTGTGTTGTGTGGTACTGGGGATTGAACCCAGAGACATTCTACCTTCAAGCTACACCCCTAGCCCTATTTTTTATTTTTATTTTAAAACAGGGTCTCACTAAGTTGTGGAGTGCCTCACTAAGTAGCTGAGGCTGGTCGTGAACCCGGATCCTTCTGTCTCAGCCTCCCAAGTACTGGAATTACAAGCATGTGCCACCATGCCCAGCTCTTATCAGATAATTTAATAGCAGCAATCCCTAGCAATGATTCCCCAATTGTGTTTTCAGTAAAGAAGGCATTATATGCTTGAGTAACATGGGAAAAGAATTTTGCCCAGTCTGTAGTTTGACTTAGGCCTCTGATAATTAATCCTGGTAACTGATAATTGATTCTAAGATTCTGTTAGCACACCTTCACTCTGCAAGAACTGTCTGTTTCTTGTAAACCTCAGACTACTCTGATTTAGTCCCATTTCTTAAGTACTACTTCCTTTACCACCAGTCTTCCTATATGATCCCTGCCCCTATTCTCTATGAAAGGAAAAAGAGGAAGAAAAAGAAAGCATACACTGCCACTGGAAGGAAAATTAATGGCTGGATAAGCCCTTCACACACATTAACCTATGAAGTTGATTTATTCTGAAGAAAGAATAGCTCCTAAAACCACTACTTTTTCCTCATATACTCTATTTCTTCAAGACCTGGGAAGTATGTATTTTCCTTGCTCCTCATGCTACTTCCAAACCATTTCTTCTCTCTGCTACTTTAAAAAACTCCAGGTCCTTTTACATTTACCACCACTACTTTTCATTACTGACCATATCCATTTCAAAATTTAAGGGTGGGGAAAAAAGGAAAAGAAAGCTGATGCCAAATTAATCAACAAATGGTTGGAAGTAATAGGAGGATGGTAGCTCAGAAGAGGCCTAAGAGGGGATGTCTGAACATGGAACTGAATGAAGTGAGAAAGTGAGCTATGGAAATCCTATAGGAAGACCTGTCAGGGGAAAGAGCGAGTACAAAGGCTTTAGGACAACATGAGTTGTTTTGCTTAAAGGAAAACAAGGTTAGTGTAGCGGTGGTAGAGAGGAAACTACAGTGATAGATAAGGTTGAGGCAAACCATGCTGACCTCAGAAAGGGCTTTCAATGTTACATTCGATGGGAAGAAAGCCAACGGAAGGCTTTATGCAGAACACCAATAATATAATATGATCTAATTAATACTAATACTTTAAAAAAATCACTTCAGCTGTTACATAGAGAACAAATTACAGGGGGGAAGAAATGATACAGCCAGATCAGTAAGAAGGGAACAAAAGTGATCCAGGTGACAACAATCTAAGGGAGAAGGCATGGTGGTTTTGACTAGGGTGTAACATTTGAAGGAAATGAGGTGAATTTTTTTTCTTTTAAGATAAGAGATAAGCTGGGCGTGGTGGCAAAAAAAAAAAGTTCCGGAGGTGTAGCCTGGCAGTAGAAGGCTCCTGGGTTCCATTCCCAGTACCACAAAAAAAAAAAGAAATATCAAATTGAAATGATCCAATAAAGAAAGCAAGCCGATAATGCAACAGAGTAAGAGAATAATCCCTAGACAAAAAGAAGTGGGATCCAGCACATATAGAGTTGTTGTTCTTAGGAGCCAGAATAGTTCATCTATTGTTTTAAAGGAAGTCAGGGCCTTATGCTAGGCAAGCTACATCCTCAAGTGAGCTACATCTTCAGCCCTCGGCTAATTCTATATTCATGGACACTTAACACAGTTAAGTGTTCAGCAACTGTAATTCCACAGCTTGCATGCTTTTCCCACTTCCCACAGTGATCTTTCATACCTTCTCCTTTCTCCTCAAATTTTCGATCCATGCTAATGACCTCAGTCCTTACCCCACTAAAGAAAACACAACCAATACATAGGACCTCATTTTCCTACAGCAAAACTTTCTACAGCAATCTATCTGCAAGTAGATGCATGCTTTCTTCATTCCCTCCCATTGTCACTGTTCCTTGTTCCTGTTGGAAATCGATCTTTCCACTGTGTCTGATTTTGATCCTCTCAGTTCTTTCCTTCTAGATGCCCCTGGCTCTTTATCTTTTCCTTCATAAGATTATTTTTCCTTCTCTCCTATATCATTCCTATAACATAGTATCACTCATCTTAAAAAAAAAATTATAATCCCTCTCTGCACATCAAACTTTTTTTGCAAGCATCATTTCCTAATGTCTCCACTTCACCAATTCACTTTTGCCTCTTCTAGTTGAGCTTCCTTCCCCATACTATAATAAATTTTTAACTGATCTCTGTTTCTATACTTGTTTGCCTTCTAAAAATTGTATTTTTCATAAACCCGATATCACTTCCTTTCTCAAAACCCATTAACAGCCTAGTGCTGTGGCACATGTCTATAATTCCAGCTACTAGGTAGGCTGAGGTAAGGGGATCACAAGTCGGAGATCAGCCTGGGTAACACACTTTTAGTCAGTGTGTGTGTGTGTGTGTGTGTGTGTGTGTGATGATTGAACCCAGAGGCATTCTACCTTGGAGATATACTCCCAGCCCTATTTTGTTTTTTATTTTTGAAACAGGGTCTCACTAGGTTGAAAAGAGTCTCACTACTTTCTGAGGCTGTCCTCGAACTTGCAATCCTCCTGTCTCAATCTCCCAAGTACTGGGATTACAAGTATGTGCCACCACACCTGGCGCTAGTCACCTTTTCAATCTACCCCTCTCCCTCTTGCCTGCTTTGCTCTATCTATATTACCTCTTGAACATGTCAAGTTCATGCCTGCCTGGGAGATTTTGCCCTCAATACAAAAAATTAAAAACAAAAAATATATAACTAAACAAAAAGTGAAAAAATTGTGCTGGTCCATTTTATCATTCAGATCCTCAGAGAGGCCTTCCTTGACTACCTACTCTAAAACATGTACAGTTACTCATTGTATTTTATTCTCTGTATATAAGTATTTGCCCTCAACTAGACATTTTTTCACATTTATTATCTTAGCTTTATCTAGCCACACTTCTTCGCAGTCATAAGTCTAAGAATATAATAACCATGATAGCTTAAGCCAGTGTATCAAGAGACATTTATTAAATGAATTCCCATTCTACAAACTGCAATTCAAATGACTTACCTTATCTAAGAATATAAGTACTAGGTAACAAATACCAAATTTGAAACAAAGTCTACAGACATGTTTCTTAACTGATATACCTATTTCCTTTCTTTACTAGTTCTGTTCTTACATCAGTTTTCCTGTTCACTTTTTCCATTCACAGTTGGGCATTAAATTTTGTGCCACAAATAACCCTGTTTTTGTAATACTTTCTGTTAATCCTTCCACTTGCAACATCAAAGCAAATGTGTGTGGGCTTGAGCACATTAAGCATTTCAAGCATCTGAAGACGTTTACAAAGAGGAGTTGAGATCCACACATAAGTAAACTTATCTCCCTCATACTATGAGTACAATTGGCTATAAAACTTTTCCTTTTAAGTAAAACTTTATAAAGAAAAACATCCATTCATAACTATACTTTGCAGTAGTTAAAACTGTCATTAAATTCATAAAATATAAGCATTCCTGAAATAACTAGAAACCAGTAGTTACCACAACAGAATTTTCCATTTCAAGATATGCTAGGACACTAAGGAGAAAATGCCAAAAACCTGACAATAAAACAAAAATTTGATGAGTCAATCTGAACTCATGTGAATCTTAAGGAGTATGATTCCAAACATTCATCTCACATAAGAGGGGAGAATATGGATATTTGCAAAGAAAAATGATGACCTCATATAAGCAAACACTGAAGACAATTCAGATGGTAATGATGGTAGAAAGAGAAGCAAAAATATCAGATGCTCCATGACTTCCTAAATACATTGATTCATAATTCTACTCCTCAACAAAATGTTTTAAATTCTCAAATGATGCAACATAAGCATCAGGTTTGTGCAGAATATGATACAATACAGTTTAGAAAGTCCATTTCCTTATATTATATCCAAATTAGCCAGAATGAATCATAGATAAAATTCATGGAAAGCTTTTGATTTATCAAAGGCCAATAAAGAACATTCTTTGAAATTCTGCATTCCACAATGTTGTAGTAAAAAAATCACAACAAAACTATCCAAATCCCAATGCATTTACTTAAAAAAGTACCTGTAGTTTTACTTACCAGTCCTAAAATAATTCATAATTGAATCTCTAGAAATTCCTGGAACCTTACAGGTAGAAAACAGTTTTCGGAATTGATTCATATCCAGAGGAGTATTTCCAACTTTATGAACAGGCACTTTTTCTCTATTAAGAAAAGTATTTTAATCAAGAATTATTATTAAACTTACAAACTAAACCAACTGTAGTATTCTTCGCCACATAAGTAAATTAAGCTTTTCAATATTTTGCCACCTGAAACCTGAGGTAAATCCATTATTAGATTCACATAAATGTCCTTACTTTCTTAGTAGCTGCCAGTAGTTCAAGTTATGCCAAAGGATTATACTTCCTCTTTCTAAGTGAGTGCCTTCTTTTGGAGGCCAGTAGTGTTCAAAATGAGCGGAAGGACCCGCAAAGTTGACATTCAGTTGCGATGGCATACGTACATCCAGGTAGGCAACATTCTGCCACCATTCTTCTAGCTAAAAGAAAGTACGATCATCAGCCCACATTCTTTAGTTATTTTTCAAAACTGAGAAATATGTTTTCTTGTTTTAAATCATATTGAAAAATGCTACCATGATCATGTGGGGGATGCGGGAGGAACTATAAGATCCTAAATAATATTGGGTTTCACTACACTATCAAAACCATGAAACTGAAAAGGCACCTTCACACAAATCATCATATTGAAATCACAACATCCAACCAAGTTTCCTCAGAGTATCTGAGGTATAATAGATATTCACTAAATTCTCACGTAATCATAAGTTATTAAAACATTTATAATATTCCTTTTCTAAACAAAAACTAAAATATTAAGTCATAAATACAAAAATTTTCAGTCGGCTTAAAACTAATTTAGATTTTTCATAGCTATTGCTTTCTGTGTCCTTTCACAATATTCAACTGAATTTCATGCATAAATAAGCAGACCTTACCAAATTATCAAGTTCTTCTTAAGGAAATTGATGTTATATATTACAATTAATAATTTGGAAAAAGGATACTTGCAGAACAACAAATTTTGTACCTTTACCCTACTTTAATTAAAATTACCCAAAAGGTTAAAATTGAGAACAAGGGAATCTAGAAGTGAAAATTTTTATTAATCTGTCACAGATATCAATAGCTCATAAAAAGATCATAAAAATTTTCATTTCTAAAACTACAAGATAATTACAATCCTTTTTTCTAAGCTAAGGCAACACTTTTTAGTTATGAAACTCATCCTTTATTTCTTATGCTAGAGATGTGAAGAAATGGTTAAAGGAAGAAATCAAAGAAGATTCCTTGTAGGAAATTATTGTGACTCTCAATAATTATTTGAGCAACTTCTCCCTCAAAATATCTAACTGACCCAGATGTGGTGGCACACACCTGTAACCCCAGTAGTTGGGAGGCTGAGGCACAAGGATTGCAGGTTTGAAGATAGCCTCAGCAAGCAGAGAGAGACTCATCAACCTAGTGGGACCTTGTTTCAAAATAAAAATAAAATAGGGCTGGGATATAGCTCAGAGGTAGAATGCCCCTGGTTCAATTACCAGTACCACACACACAAAAAATAATCTAGCTGAAATACAGAATATTCGTAACTATTCTCCACTCCAATTTTCTAACATTCCTTTTCTCCCTTGTAGTATTTTAATATTTCAATGCTACCTACGTAATGTGTCTATTTTAGTGTTTGGGTTTTTTTTTTTTCTAGCTACAGTTACCTAGACAGTGTTTTTTTAAACATGGTCTACAGATCACCTATATCAGGGCCACATGGAGTAGTTGCTAATTGGGGGGCCCTTCCCAGACATACTGAATGAGAATCACTAATTTCAGGAAATCTATATTTTAACAAGTTCTCAATATATGGGGGCTCACTCTCAAAACTCAAAAATTCCCCAGTTAAGTGATTCATCCATTCTTTTGGATGATTATTACAACAATGATTGCAAGGATTTCTACAGCAATAATTTCAAAATGAAAGCTACGTGCATTCTTAATTTTTATTCTTTAAATATCATTAATTTTTTGAACAAAAGCATACTAAAATAAATACCCAATTTCTTTTTCCTTTCGCCCTTTCAAGTAACTTCTGGTGCAATTTTTCTCCAACTCCATTTTGAAATTTTTGAACTATTTCTTTGGTTCTCTTATATTCTTCTTCATTTGCAAATGGCTTTACTACAAAGAAAAATGTCGTTAAGGTATTTAGACATCAAGTACCACCAAATCACCTAAATTACTATTAAACAAATTTTATGACTCAGATATGTGAAACACAGTATTAAATATCATTGCATATAATAAATTATAGTAGATCTACAACATGAAAACAGGTGAAATGTGACAATGTAAAATACTCTAAAAATAAAACTGCATATTATATAATCTGTAATGGTTTTTTAAAACTATTTTAAAATCATTCTAGGTGATAGTTAAAATTATAAAGTAAGACTATCATCTTAATTATTTGCCCAGTGGAAAGTAAGTCCCATTTAATCACAAATAGGAGAAGTTAAAGAATCTTTTCCATTAATGTTCAAATCAGAGCCCTGACCATTATACATGTGATGCGACATGTATATAAACATAAGTGTAAACTATATCCAGAATAGTTCACAGTGGCTCATGGCCAAAAAAAGATTCCTATTAAAAAACAAAATATATAGGGTCCCTACTTCATGAAAATCAAATGTTCTAAAAATAAAGCTATAACGTTAATTAGAAATCATGAGACATTAATATCTTCTTTTGTTTGATTTTTGCTTCTTCAAAATCTTATCTGACCCAAATGTAGTGGCACACATGCCTGTAATTTCAATACTTTGGAGGCTGAGACAAGAGGATCACAGGTTCAAGACAAGCCTTAGCAACTTAATGAGATTCTCAGCCACCTAGCTAGACCCTGTTTCAAAACAAAAAAAAATTTAAAGAAGGGCTGGGGGTGTACCTCAGAGATAGAATACCCCTGGGTTCAATCCGGTAAATACACACACACACACACACACACACACACACACACATACACATATACAATCTTATTTGGCAAACCATAAAAGTCCATTTAAATATCTAGATTCAGAGAGTACAAGTAAAGTAAACAGTCAAAAATGGAAGTCAAAACATTTTTTAAAAAAAATAAGAAATTAGAATTCTCAAGTGAAAGTAGATGAGAAAAAAGAAAAGGAAAACTTTTCTTTTTAAAAGAGCATCAGAACAGCTGGGCATGATGGTACATGCTGGTAATCCCAGTACCTGGGAGGCTACACAGCAGTATGGCAGGTTCAAGACCAACCTTAGCAACTTAATGAGATTATCAGCAACCTAGCTAGACCCAGTTTCAAAAATGAAAAAAAAAAAATTTAAAGAAGGGCTGGGGGTGTAGCTTGGAGGTAGAATGACCCTGGGCTCAATCCCCAGTAACACAGCCACACACACATGCACACACACAACATCAGCATGCTTCTAGTTAAAAAAAATGTATTTATCTCCACATTTAGTAACTTGCCAAGATGACAGTAATTAAAAAGGGAAAAATATACCAAGACAAAGTAAAATGAAAGAGGAAAGCAGACAAGTTAAGCTAACATTTTACAAACTAGAAAACACTGGGGAATATGGTGACTGGCTTGCTAGAACAGAAAAAGTTAATATCTCAGGCCTGGGGAGTAGAAGTGGTGATAATAGGGGAAGGGTTAGATGTAAATCAATAAGCAAGCCAATTCCCACAGTAGAACCCAAGAAAGGTTCATGAACTCAAGACATATAGTACCTCCAAAGGCAAGGGGGAAATGAAGGTGAAAACAAGAGGACTGCTGGAAAGCCTTCAAAAGCAGCAAACAACCACCTCCTTGCCTCTCTCTCTCCACTCTACAAAGTGTGGCAATGCAAGTAGAAAACAAGAAGTTTACTCTCAAAAGAAGTTCAACTAGACAGGACAGAATACATGTATTCCTGCACATACTGCAAAAAGGGGGGACTACAATGAAAGTATACACCTTACACTGCAGCATTATTCACAACAGCCAAGAAATGGCAACAACCTAAGTGTCCATCAACTGATAAGTAAAGAACATGTGGTATATATACACAATAGAAAACTATTCAGCCATAAAAAAGAATAAAATCCTATCATTTGTGACAACATGGATGGAACTGGAAATTGGTATGTTAAGTGGAATAAGACAGGCACGGAAAGACAAGTACTGCATGATCTTACTCATATATAGAACCTAAATATAAAAAAGTTGGTCGAGTGAGATGGTGCATGTCTGTAATCCCAGTAACTCAGGAGGCTGAGGCAGGAGGATCACAAATTCAAGGCTAGTCTAAGTAACTTAGTGAAACCCTGCCTCAAGAGAAAAAGGGCTGGGGATGTAGCTTAGTGGCAGAGTGTTCCTGAGTTCTACCCCTATTACCACAAAAAATAACTAAGTAACAATTTAAAAAGTTGATTTTATAGAAGAATAGAATGGTGTTACTTGAGGATATGGAGGACACAGAGGAGGGAGGAGGGATGGAGAAATGATCAATGGGTCCAGTTATAGTTAGAAACAAGAGTGTCTGAGGTGCTATTGCACAGTAGGGTGATTACTGATAACAATTATATAAATCTCAAAAAGCTAGAAGAAAGGATTTTGAACACTTTCAACATAATGAAATTATACAAGTTTGAGGAGCTAGATACATTCAACCTAGTTTACTTGTTGCACAACACATACCTGTGTCAGAACATCACATTAATATTATAACGGTTCCCCATTAATAGGTATAATTTTTTGGTTTATCAATTTAAAAAAGAAAAAGAAAAACATTGGAGCTGGGGGTATACCTCAGTGGCAGAGCACTTGCATAACATGTGCAAGGACCTGGGTTTAATCCCCAGCACTACCAAAAAAGGAACAAAAGAAACAAAAGTGTATACCCTGAACAATGAGCCTAGACCAAGACTCTCTCCCCACTCAGTCCTCAAACACTGGCTTATGTCTTCTAATAACAAGATTAGAGGATTTCTCTTTGGAAAAGTGATCCGTTCAAGAGAAAAGAATACTGGAATTCAGACATGCCCTAATGGAATTGCTAGGTCCATTGCCCTATTATCCAACCCATACTCACAGAGTGCCCAGTCAGCCTTTTAAGGTTTGACTCTTAAATATGAATCCTTAAGGATATTTGGTAAATACCCCTCACAGGAGAGAACCAAAAAAAAGATTGGTAATGTCAAATACTAAACAGACCAAAAAGCTATGGTTTAAATATGAATAGTATCTGCCAAAGGGCCATGTGCTCCCAGAACTGTGGTACTGGGAGGTGCTGTGGACCTTTAGGAGGTGGGGTGGCATCATACTTCTCAAGAGGACAACACCTTCAAAATTCTTACAAAAACTCACTTTCAACTCAGAATTCAATAGTCAATCAATCAACTAAACACATTTTTGGTGTTTAATGGTTGGGTGAATTAAGTAGGGTAAATATTAATTAAAATCAGGTAGCCAGGCGTGGTGGCGCACGCTTGTAATTCCAGCATGCTTGTAATTCCAGTACTTGGGAGGCAGAGACTGGAGGATCCGGGTTGGCGGCCAGCCTCAGCTACTTAGTGAGGCCCTCCGCAACTTAGTGAGACCCTGTTTTAAAATAAAGAATAAAGAATAGGACTGGGGGTGTTGCTTGGAGGTAAATGTCCCTGAGTTCAATCCCCAATACCACCACCAAAAAAAAAAAAAAAGCTTCAAAAAGAAAAAAAAAAATCAGGTGAAATCCTAAATTAAATCAGGTAACTGTGAATTGAATTCTGAATGGTGACTTTGTACAACTATATGAAGAGAATGAGAGGGAAAATGTGGATATGTTGGTTTGCATATGCTGAGGACAGAGACAGTTAGAGGATGTAAGACAGTGATGTCCACATCTTTTTTAGGAATTAATTATAATATCTACAGGTGAAAACCCCAAGAAATAGTAATATGTGGATATTACTTTAAATATGGACATAAACAGCACAACAAACAGATACAAAATTTGCAACTCTTTGCCTGAGGGAGTAGGATGTGTGAAGGCAACAAGGGGCCAAGAGATGGGGTCAAGGACTATACTTTTCACTATCGGCCAACTACAACCATCTAGCTTTTCATACTATGGAGAAAAGCCAGACATGGTGGCACACGCTCGTAATCCCAGTACTTGGGAGGCTGAGACAAGAGGACCGCAAGTTTGTGGCCCAACTCAGCTACTTAGTGAGGCCCTCCACAACTTAGTGAGACCCTGTTTCAAAATAAAGAATAAAAATAGGGCTGGGAGTATAGCTTGGAGGTAGAATGCCCCTGGATTCAATCCTCAGTACTACCAAAAAAACCATAGGAGAGAAAGAAAAAATTGTTTTGGATATTTTTCAAGATACATTATCTGTGCCTAGAAGCTGGAGCAATTAGACCCTCATCAACTTCTAATAGTATCATATTTTCTAGGTTGCTAAGAATATGAACATATATTAAAAGATTATGAATATACCTGATTCAAGGTATTTTTTTAAGGATTCTTCAAGTGAAGGAACAGGCAGTGATGGAAGGGAATCCTGGTATTGAAATGTTCTTTCTTCGGTTGATTTAGCCAGTTGATTTTCCATGATACAGTGACAACAGAAAAACTAAAGAAAAAAGAGACAGCACCCACAACTTCAATCTCATAAATATTCTTATAATGCTAGGTCCAATTTCACTAAACCAGTATTTAGGAGCCATACTACATAAAGGATTTGGACTTGGTTCCAATCCTTATGAAATTTATATACTTGTCAGATAAGAAAACCAACTTTAAAAAAGTGTAGACTTGATATAGTAAAAGTCAAAGAGTCATCAGTGTGACCAATATAGTCAGCATTTGTTGAATACCTACCACTTAGCAGGTACTGCAGTACGTTACGGAAAACATGTGCCATCATCCTAGCCACCAGATTATCTCAGAATGGCAATATTTTTTGCAACTTTACATATAAAAAAAAAACTCTGAGAGATTTAGTAATATTACTAAATAAGAAATCATAACCAGAACCCAGACCCAGATCTGTTAGACTATGATCTTTCCCCTATACAGAAAAGGCAATGTGATAGGGGGAAAGGGAACTTGCACAAAGTTTAGTGGGTAGGTAGGATTCAATGTATAGATAAGGATTATGGGCTGACAAAGAAAACTTTGAAGAAGGAGTTTGGAAGGGGTGTAGAAGAGTTGTTCAACTAAAGAGTTACAGAATATTATGAAACACATAAATCATATGACAAGCTGCTAAACTTAATTGTGCAGGTGGTATGAGGCCCACTCAGAATGGTTTCACATATTTCAAAGCAATGTTTTTTTCACACATACTTAATTTTGTAGAAGAAATCAAATGAACCCAAAATATGAATAAGGTATATGAGTGCTAAATAAAAAGTGAGATTTCTCAAAGAGGCTTTTGCAAATTCAGTTACATATTAAAACAGCAACTACAAGCCAGCCTCAGCTACTTAGTGAGGCCCTCCGTAACTTAGGGAGACCCTGTTTCAAAATAAAGAATAAAAAATAGGGCTGGGGGTATAGCTCGGAGGTAGACTGCCCCTGAGTTCAATCCCCAGTATGGGGGGAAAAAAAGAATATTAATATTGAATAAGAATTTCCTGTCCTTCCAAACCAAATACTTTTTTTTTTTTTTTTTTTTTTTGCAGTACTGGGGATTGAACCCAGGGGCATTCTACGTCTGAGCTACACCCCCAGTCCAATTTTTTATTCTTTATTTTGAAACAGGGTCTCACTAAGTCGCAGAGGGCCTCACTAAATAGCTGAGGCTAACTGCGAACCTGGATCCTCCCATCTCAGCCTCCTAAGTACTGGGATTACAAGCATGTGCCACCATGTCCGGCTTCAAATACATCTTTTTAAACAAAATTTAACAGCAAATTTTTAAACAAAATTTAACAGCAAAGCCAAACAAAATATTTCACTTATAGATTACAAAATTAAACAGTATCAAAAACAAGGGCATGGCAGAAACTGTTTTCAGCCAACATCTTTTTCCCTTTCCTTCATGTAACTGAATCCTGAGTTTTAGCTGGGCATATAGCCACCCAGCTATATTACTCCTACTCTCCCATGGAACTCAGTGCAGCATTGTGATACATGTGTCACCTCCAGGTCACAACCTTAAAAGGAGACTGCATGTTTTCCCCCTGAATGTTTCCTCCTTCTCACTGCCTACTAGATAGTGTCAACTGGAACACCTTTGACCCATTTACAGAAGTCATTTATCAAGGTTATCAGAAGCACCCTACTAGCCTTGTGCTCCTACCTCCAAATGGATCAAGAAGAAAAAAAAAAAGCTAGGCAGGTGGCATGTGCCTGTAGTCCCACCTACTCAGGAGGGTGAGACAGGACTGCTTGAACTCAGGAGTTCAAGGTTCGCCTGGATTACGTAGTAAAAGCCTCTCTCAATAGTAACAACAAAAACCCACAGCTTTTATTTTATTCATGTCACTGTGTTTTGGGTTTTCTTTGTTATGGAGAAGAGATGTCTATATCCCTAATATAAAGAGACAACCCAAAAATTAGGTATAACGAAGATCTCTTAATTTTTCACATTCTTCCCATCTCATAACTTCAGGTGCATACGGTTTTGAACATCCATAAACATGGCTTTGGACCTAATGGAAATGTAGATCTGGGTCCAAATACAGACTCAGCTACCTAGGCAAATAACTTTAACTGAATTTCCTTATCATACAGTGTATAATCATATAATCAGAATCATCAAAACTTCTGGAAATGCCTGAAAAAGTACATTATAAAAATAATCCAGCTGAAGTTGGGTACAGTGCCGAGCCTGTATTCCCAGCTCTTCAGGAGGCTAAGGAAAGAGGATGTTAAGTTTGAGGCAAGCCTGGGTAACTTAGACCCAGTCTCAAAATAAAAAAATCCTGTCTCAAAATAAAGAAATATAAGGGATTGTGGATGTGGCTCAGTGGTAGAGCATGCCTGGGTTTAATCCCCAGTACCTCAAAAAAAAAAAGCAAAGAAGGAAGGATTACAAAATTCCATCTGGAAAGAACCTTATTATGGTAGGCAGAATTTCTATAACTTACCTCAAATTCCACCCCCTCTAATCTCCAAATCTCCAGAATTTGTGAATATGAGATCACTATTCCTGTGATTGTAACTGGGTTATCATCTACAAAAAAACGACCTTTAAATAGGGATATTGTTCAGGTGAACCTAATCACTTGAGCCCTTTGCAGCAAAGATGCTACTGCAGACTCTGAAGACACAGGTGGCCTTAAGAAACTGAGGCACATGGGCTGACAGACAATAAGGAAACCGGAAACGGAACCTTACTTCCTCAATTATCTATGGAACTGAATTCTGCCAACAACCTGAATGAATCTGGAAATGGAATTCAGTCTCAGAAAAGAACCCAGCTCTACAGAGACCTTTATTTTAGCTTTGTGAGATTTATGCAGAATACCAGGTTAAACTCACACTTCAGATCTACAGAATTTGTGAGATGGTAAGTTTGGGGGTTTTTTTAACTGTTTGTGGTAAGTTGTTATGGCTGCAATAGGAAACTAATACACATATACAAAAAAGATATTCTCTGTAGACCACTTAATAGACTCCAGGAAACTGGGAACAAGAGTGCTAATTTCATATCCACTACAGTGCTCAATTCACCAACCGGTAACATTAAAAATACGAACTGTTAGATTCTTTCTTGAAGAGTTGTCTTGAATTCTCAATCACAAAGATTAAGCTAAATAATGTAATTCCAGTATCATTAAAAAAAATGACACTGGATTTACTAGAGTGGACTTCTTAGGGAAAATAAGAAATAAACTCACACAAAGTGCGAAAGAGAACTAGGAACAATAAGTAAAGGAATAGATTGTCACATACCAGTATACCAAGATGAGCTGTTTAAGACTACCAGGAACCTGTTGCAACAATTCTGTTTTTGAGACCACAGGAATTTGAACGAGACTGGTGACTGTGGAAAGGAAGAAACAAACTTAGCAAAAAATTCGGAAGAAAAAAAAATTAACAAAAGCTGGTGAGAGACGGTGGAGAGCAGACAATTCACGAGCTGGGAATCGCTACAGACACACGCAGAAAAGTTTATCTGCTAGAGAGCAGGATTAAACTTCTGTAAGATTAACTAGGTTTCAGGCAACTCCGCCTTCGATTAGACAGGTCCAAGGGGCGGGACACTGGTGCTTTCCTGGGCCCGGGTATCAGTGTCAGCAACCTGTTGCAGGGCGACAAGAGGTCGGTCGAAGCAGGATCGGAGGGCAAAGAAAGCGTAGAGACTCCTTCCAACAACCCCAGGGCAGTCCCTCACACTCAGGAGGACGCCAAGTAAAAGAAACCAGGATTCCTACTGGAGAAATCAATCCATCCCGAGGGACCAGACCCGCGGCCCAACCTCTGGGATTCCACTCTCTTAGACCCCTGCAGGCGAGATGCGGGAAGACACCAGAGCCCCGCTAACCCCGGCACCTCTGCAGCTCAACACGACTTAACTCTGCCCTGCTCTACTACACTTGCCCCGCTTGCCGGTCCTCACCACTTGCTCCTCGCCTCCAGCGCCCGAGCAGACAGACAGCCGCTGCGATCGCCAGTCCCAGGGCCACAGAGCAGCGGGAATTGGGCGAAACGCCGCGAGGGTCCCGCCCTGCGGGTGCCGGGAAACGGGATTGGCCGGACATTCCCCCAGGGTCCCGCCCCCTGAGCATGCACAGGAACAAGATTGGGCCAAGGCTCATCAGGGTCCCGCCCCTCACACGTGATGGAGAACGGGATTGGTCCCAGGTTCACTAGGGTCCTGCCCAGTGCCCGAAGCCAAGACCGACCGGGCCTGCGCAGTGCGGGGGCCCCGCCCCACCTCTGGCGGGCGCTGAGTGCCGGCAGCGTCTTTCCCTGCGCAGCCGCCTCGCCCAGCTCGCCCGCTCGCCCGCTGGCCCAGCCTTACGAAGTCCGCGCGGCCCCAGTTTTCGCCTGGTGCTGTGGGAGGTAGGCGCCCACAGCTGGGTCCTGGGAGAGGACTCAGGGCGGCCGCGCTCCACCTACGCAAGTACCTTCTGGAAGGGACCCAGGAACCGTTGGCTCAGACCTGTTTTCCCCCAACGTCTGCTAATCCGGAGCCCTGTTTCTTCTCCCGCTCACAGCCGTTCTGCAGAGCCCCTTCTCCAAGTGACGCTTTTTGCATCGCCAAGCAAAGACTTCTTACCATAGTTTTAGAAAGGAATCTTATTCTCCCCGCTGTGTCCTGGCAAGAGAACAGTGACCGACCGTACAGATCCCTACTTGGCATCTTTCCCCTTATCTCCTAGGCTGAAATTTGCTGACTCTGCACCATCCTGGTCTCCTTGTCCTGCTACTGCCCTTGATGTTACCCAAAGTCCTTGAAATCCCCAGGAATGTTCACACTGCAGAGTTGGGGCTGATCTGATGTTTGTCTTTTCGTTCCAGGAAATGGAATTTTTAGCCAGAGTGGAGCTGGGCAAACTTTAGAGGAAGAACATGTGGTTAACTTAGTTTCCTAAGTTAATCCTTTTTTGCATGTACTTCCTGAAATAAAATATACTGTTGTTGTTTTCATCTTAAATACATTGTTTCTTTTTTTTCTCTACCCCCCGCCCCCACCACCACACACAGACACTGTTTCGTTTTTGTGGAACAAGAGCAAAATCTTACACTGGCTTTGAACTAGTTATCAAGTATAAAGAATAAAGAACTAAATATGAATTAATAGCTTTAATAGTATAAAGAACTAAATATGAATTAATAGCTTTCCTGTCTCCTTCAGCCGTAATGTCTGACCTGAACACAGGAAGTTCACTTGGTGTAAATATTCATAATTTTCCTACAGAAATATCAATGTGTTTAATAATAGTGCAGCCTCTGGAGTTGTTGCATAATAAGTAACAGACCTACCTTCCTCAGAAATCTTAGTTCTGAATTGGAAAATATAGCTAGCCCAAAGGTTTTAATTAAAGGATCAGGGAGTTGTTATAGAAATTTCTGAGGGTATGATAAAGAATTTTTTTCTCGCATAGTATATGTGTTTTGATCTGGATAATGTTAAAATTTGCTAGCTGGGTGTGGTGATACACGCTTGTAATCCTAGTATTTGGGAGGCTGAGACCGGAGGATCACAGGTTTGCAGCAGCCAGCCTCAGCAATTCAGCGAGGCCTTCCACAACTTAGTGCGACTCTGTTTCAAAAAAACTATAAAATAAAGCCGGGCGTGGTGGCGCACGCTTGTAATCCCAGCATTCGGGAGGCTGAGACCGGAGGATCCGGGTTCGCGACCAGCCTCAGCTACTTAGTGAGGTCCTCCGCAACTTAGTGAGACTCGGTTGTCGCGCGCTTGAGTCCGTCCAGCGGAGAAAAACACACGACAACCAGGTTCCTTCTGCGAGAAGCTTTACTCAGGATTGCTTATCTTCATGCGGGTAATGGCAGCGGCCCAAACCCAGAACAGAGGCTTATATGTCTGCTTCTGGCCCATCAGGACTTGACTCATATCTGAGCTCCAATTGGTCAGGAAAGCTAGCCTGCACATAAGCTGACATTGCTGTTTTACCACAACGCCTTATTAGGAGTTGTTTACTGCCCTGAGGTACTTTACTGCACTGAGGTACTTTACTGCAGTCGCCATCTTTTAGGCGCAGCAGCTTCACCGCTCCCAACACTCGGTTTCAAAATAAAGAATAAAAAATAGGGCTGGGGGTATAGCTCGGAGGTAGAACGCCCCTAAGTTCAATCCCCAGTACCGCAAAAAAAAAAAAAAAAAAACTATAAAATAGCTTAGAGTAGAGGTAGAATGCCCCTAGGTTCAATCTCCAGTACTACAAAAAATAAAAATAAATGCTTACCAGGTAGAGCTCTTAAATTGAATATAGAAAGTGGCTCGCAAACCATGATTGTATTTTTCTTCTTTCTGTTGAATTCTGGCACCTCTTAGAAAGTTTATGCATATTTAATGTCTTGCCGTTGGCATAGAATTTAGAGTCTCAGCTTAACTCTATTTCTCTTTGGCTGATATTTAAATGGAAACAAGCTGTTTTTGTAAAGATTCCTGGATTTGGAGTAAGAAAAAGTAGTAAAACTAAAAAAAAAAAAAAAAGAGTGAAACATAGATTTGAGTGTGTAGGAATAAACAAACTTTTAAAAAACATGCTGATAAGAGACTTCCAGGAAATAGCGACGGAGTGAGACACTGCTCAATAGGTCCTGTGAGCTCAATTCAAATCAGCCATAGGGGCAGCTTCTTGACCGAATAAAAAAAGCAACAAATAGGTGAACAACGCTATGAAAGCTAAAATACAGCGGATCAGAATACAGAAGGCCGACCAGGGAGAGCAAAGAAGCCCACCTGTGCAGCGGCGGCGCCACAACCGAGTAGCGGCCGCCATTGAGCCAGCCCTCAGCGTCGGGGTCTACTGACAAAGAAATATATAATGACCTTCTGCGTTCCCAGTGACCAGAGGTGGAGTGAATGACTCCTGAACTCCTCTTCTTAGCCAGGTGGCATATCGAGGCACCTTCGACAGTGACCGGATCGCCTGGTACAACCAGCTTAAGCCCTTGAGGGGACATCCCAGCTCACCTTTCCCTACAGAGCTGGAGCAGAGACCAACTGCACTGCAGAGCTTGAATCAAAACTGCCTTGACAGAAGGAAAGAGAAGCAAAGCAGCATAAAAGTGAGTAAAGCAACAGGGGCAGTTGGTCAGAACCCAGAGAGCAGACCAGGGAGAATGGGGGAGCCGGTGCGTGCGCGGCAGTAGCAGCCACCATTTTGTCTGCCACCCACAGCAGCAGGGATCTACCCAAAAGATCTGCAGAGGCCAAACCAGGTCTGTTCTTACAAACTTGCAGGAACTTTTATTTTGTTTCTTGCTGTTGTTTTTTGCTTTCTGAGTTTTTTTGTTTTGTTTTGTTTCGTTTTTACTCTGTTTCACTTTGCATTGCTTTGATTTATCTATGTTTGTTCGGAGGATTGGTTGCTTTGTTAGTTTTGCTAGATCCTAGAAGTCAACACCTGAAACCCACCAAAGACACCAATAGAGCAGGCAAAAGAGGTACCAGAGTAATTGCAACTCAGTACAAATACCATTCACAGAGATAAAATAAAAATAAGAAACCTATAAATTCAGAGAAAGCCTGCAAATGCAGCAAATTTATAAATTTAAGAACAGGGAAACCATGGGAAAGAAAAATACCAAAGAAACAATGAGCCAACACAACCACACAATAAAGAACTCAATGACACTGAATGGCAGAGCTTACCAGAAGAACAATTCATATCTTTAACAAGAGAAACGTTACAAAACTTCCAGAAAGAATGCATAGAGAGCTGGAAAGAAATAAAGAAACAAGTAAATAAAGAATCTGACACCCTGAGCAGGAATCATAGAGAAGCCGTGAGGGAAGTGAAGGATGTGAAAGATGCAATAATAGAAGTGAAGGCATCAATACAAACTATAAACAATAGATTAGACCACATGGAAAACAGAATATCACTCCTTGAAGATGACCATTCCAAAAATGAAGGCATTATACATAATCTAGAAAAAAAAAAATTCGACAGTATGAATCTGACATCGATGAGATCTGGGCCAATTTAAAAGAGCTAACCTAAGAATAATAGGCATAGAAGAGGGATTAGAAGTTGAAACTAATGGAATAAACAACCTTTTCAAAGAAGTAATATCAGAGAATTTTCCAAACATAGAAAGAGAAGTTGACACACAGGTGCGGAAACATGTAGAACCCCCTCTAGACAAGACCAAATAAGAGGTTCACCACGCCACATAATAATCAAGCTGACTAATGTAGAGGCTAAGGAAAGGATTCTAAACACAACAAAAGTAAAAAGCCAAGTGACATTTAGAGGCAAACCAATTAGAATCACTCCAGACCTCCCAAACCAAGTCATGAAAACCAAGAGGGGCTGGAGTAACATATTCCAAACTCTGAAAGAAAATAACTTGCAGCCAAGATTCCCCTACCCAGCAAAACTCTCTCTCAAAATTGATGGGGATATAAAAACCTTCCATGACAAACAGAAACTGAAAGCATTTATGTCTTCCAAACCAGCACTAGAGAAACCAGCACAAAGAGATTAACTACAAAGAAGAACTAACAAGTAAACGTCAGAACCAGAGAATCAATAATTTCCAGGAAGCAAACAACTAAGCAAAGAAGAACAAACACTACCGAAAACAGAAGTCAAAACTCAAAATGTTAGGAATTAAAAATCATCTCTCAATAATTACACTGAATATAAATGGTCTCAACTCCACAATAAAAAGGCACAGGGTGGCAAAATGGATCAAAACCCAGAATCCATCTTTATGCTGCCTGCAAGAAACACACTGTACAAGCAAAGATTCCCACAAATTAAAGGTGAAGGATTGAAGTAAGATAATCCATGCCAATGGAACTCGAAGACAAGCAGGAGTAGCAACTATGATATCAGATAAATTAGATTTCAAGACTAAGGTTATCAAAAGAGACAAAGCAGGTCTTTTTTTACTAGTAAAAGGAACAATCCAACAAGAGGAAATAACAATTATCAACATCTATGCCCCAAACATAGGTGCAGCCACTTTCATAAAAAAAACTCTACATAATATAAAGTCACACATAGATCCCAATACACTAATACTAGGAGACTTTAATACCCCTCTCACATCACTAGACCGATCTTCAAAAAAAAAAGGTCAGTAAAGATGCTTCAGACCTAAATAATACCATAAACCAAATGGACCTGTTAGACATGTACAGAATATTTCACCCAACTACAGCTGAACTCACATTTTTCTCAGCAGCCCATGAAACCTTCTCCAAAATAGACCACATTCTGGGCCACAAAGAGAACACTGGCAAACTCAAAAAATGTAACATAATTCCCTGCATCTTTTCAGACCACAATGGAGTGAAACTAGAAATCAACTCTAAAAGACCCAGAGTAACCACGTAAACACATAGAGACTGAACACCACATTGCTGAACGAGGAATGGGTCATAGAAGAAGTAAGGGGAGAAATTCAAAAAATTCTGAAAAAACCAATGAAAACAGAGACACAACATATCAAAACCTCTGGGACACCTTAAAGGCAGTACTAAGAGGAAAATTTATAGCAGTGAATCCCCATATAAGAAGAACAGAAACTCACCAAATAAATAACCTAATGACACAGCTCAAAGCCCTTGAAAAACAAGAACAGTCTAACCCCAAAGCCAGGAGAAGACAAGAAATTATGAAAATCAGAGCAGAAATTAATGAAATAGAGAATAAAAAACAATACAGAAAATCAACAAAACCAAAACCTGGTTTCTTGAAAAAATAAACAAGATCGATAAACCATTGGCCAACCTAACCAAAAGAAAGAGAGAATCAACCCAAATTACCAAAATAAGAGATGAAAAAGGTGATATTACCACCAAGAGTGCGGGAATACAGAGGTTCATCAGAAACTATTTTGAAAAAATATACTCCAACAAAATGGAAAATCTAGAAGAAATTGACAATGTTTTAGATACATACAACCTTCCTAAACTGAGTAAAGAAGATATAGAAAATTTAAATCAACCAATAAAAATCAAAGAAATAGAAACAGCAATAAAAAGTTTACCATAACACAAAAGCCCAGGGCCAGATGGTTTTGCAAGTGAATGTTACAAAACATTTACAGAAGAACTAATCCCAATACTTCTCAAACTATTCCATGAAATAGAAAGAAACGGGACCCAAACACTTTCTATGAAGCCAACATCACATTAATACCAAAGCTAAATAAAGACAGCTCAAGAAAAGAAAACTATAGGCCTATATCATTGATGAACTTAGATGCAAAACTGCTAAACAAAATACTAGCAATGTGCATTCGAAACCACATCAAGAAAATTATCCACCATGATCAAGTCGGGTTCATCCCAGGGATGCAAGGCTGGTAAAACATACGAAAAACAATCCATGTAATACACCACATAAACAGACTCAAAGACAAAAATCACATGATCATCTCAATTGATGCTGAAAAAGCATTTGACAAGATTCAACACCCATTCATGCTAAAAGCACTGCAGAGAATCAGAATAGAAGGAATGTACCTCAAAATTATTGAGACAATATACAATAGGTCTACAGCCAATATCATATTAAATGGAGAAAAACTGCCAGAGTTCCCACTAAAAACAGGAACAAGACAAGGATGTCCATTATCACCTCTTCTGTTCAACATAGTACTTGAGACTCTAGCCAGAGCAATAAGGCAAGAGAAGGAAATCAAAGGGGTAAAAATAGGGAAAGAAGAACTAAAATTATCCCTCTTTGCAGATGACATGATACCCAACAAAGTCAGCCAAAAAACTTATAGAACTGATCAACAAATTCAGCAAAGTGTCTGGATACAAAATCAATCTTAAAAAATCAGAAGCTTTCCTGTATGCCAACCATAAGTCCACTGAAAAAGAAATCCAGAAAACAATTCCACTCACAATAGCACCCCGCAAAATAAAATACTTCGGGATAAACTTAACCAAAGAGGTAAAAAGACCTCTATAAGGAAAACTACCAAAAGCTGAAAAAAGAAATCGACAAAGACCTTAGAAGATGGAAAAATCTACCATGATCTTGGATAGGCAGAATAAATATCATAAAAATGGCTATTCTCCCAAAAGTAATCTACAAATTCAGTGCAATACCCATGAGGAGTTACCAAGGTCACTCCTCACAGACATAGAAAAATCAGTCCTTAAATTCATTTGGAAAAACAAAAAGCCCAGGATAGCCAAAGTAGTTCTTAGTAACAAGAACCATGCAGGAGGTATCACAATACCTGACTTCAAACTTTACTACAAAATCACAGTAATAAAAACAGCATGGTATTGGCACAAAAACAGACACACAGATCAATGGAGCAGAATAGAAGATTCAGAAACAGACCCACGTGCTTACAGTCAACTGATTTTTTTTTGTTTTGTTTTGTTTTGTTTTGTTTGCAGTACTGGGGATTGAACTCAGGGGCATTCTACCTCCGAGCTATACCCCCAGCCCTATTTTTTATTCTTTATTTTGAAACCGAGTCTCACTAAGTTGCGGAGTGCCTCACTAGGTAGCTGAGGGTGGCCGCGAACCCGGATTCCCCGGTCTCAGCCTCCCGAATGCTGGGATTACAAGCGTGCGCCACCACGCCCGGCTCCAGTCAACTGATTTTTGACAAAGGAGCCAAAAACATACACTGGAAAAAGATAGCCTCTTTAACAAATGGTGTTGGCAAAACTGGTTAACCATATGCAGGAAAATGGAAATAAACCCCACTTTCTCACCCTGCACAAGAGTCAACTCAAGGTGGATCAAAGACCTGGAAGTCAGGCCAGAGACCTTGCAGCTATTTGAAGAGGGCATAGGCCCAACACTTCAACACATAGGCACAGGTCAAAACTTTCTCAACAAGACCCCAAAAGCACAAGCAACTCAAAAGAAGATCAATACATGGGATTGCATTAAACTAAAGAGCTTCTGTGCAGCAAAGGAAACTATCAAGAACCTCAACAGAGAGCCCACAGAGTGGGAGAAGATTTTTGCCAGCTACTCTTCTGATAGAGGTCTAATATCTAGGATACACAGAGAACTCAAGAAACTCACAGCTAAGAAAACAAATAACCCTATCAAAAAATGGGCAAAGGATCTAAATAGACACTTCACAAAAGAAGAAATACAAATGGCCAATAAATGTATGAGGAAATGTTCCACATCATTAGCAATCAGAGAGATGCAAATCAAAACTACCTTGAGATTTCACCTAACTCCAATCAGAATGGCAATCATCAAGAACACAAACAACAAATGCTGGTGAGGGTGTGGAGAAGTGGGAACTCTAATACATTGTTGGTGGGACTGCAAATTAGTGCAACCACTTTGGAAAACCATATGGAGGATCCTCAGACGAATGGGAATGAACCTACCATATGATCCAACAATACCACTTCTGGGTATCTACCCAAAAGAACAGAAACCAAACTATCAGACCAACGCATGTGTATCTATGTTTATAGCTGCACAGTTTACAATGGCCAAACTATGGAACCAGCCAAGATGTCCATCAAGAGATGAATGGATTACAAAACTATGGGATATGTACACAATGGAATTTTACTCAACCACAAAGAAGAACAAAATCATGTTATTTGCAGGGAAATGGATGGAACTGGAAAACAGTATGTTAAGTGAGATTAGTCAGTCACAAAAAGTTAAAAATCAAATGCTCTCCCTAATATGTGGAAGATAGGGAGAAAATGGGACATAAGAGAGACTCCAGATGAAGAAGGAGAATCCTTAGGTGAACAAAGAATTTGACTTAACAGAAGGTGATGGGGGCATAGGGAACACCCTAATGAGCATGAGGTACTTTCATGAACACTTCAAAGTCAATCACTAAACTGACCTTGAGGAGGGAGGAGGAGGGAGTGGAGCGGGAAACGGGGAAGGGTTAAATGAGAAATGTGGGCATGTGTGCCTTTACCTATACTAGCTTGTACCTAACAAAGATATGTGATTACAATGAACCAATAAAAAAAGGATTTGTTAAAGTTACACCAGGAGATTTTTTATCTACGTAATGCGGAGCCCATTTCTATTAATGTGGCAGAAACAGCTAAGACATTTGTAGATTGGCTTCAAGCCTTGGTCACTACCTGGCCCTCTTTTCCTCCTTGCTGGGAGGAGTTATCGGAGCAACAGCAGTAGTCATTCTAGGCTTATGCATTCTACCACTCGTTGTATGCCTTGTGATCAATGCCTTTGTTAGTATACAAGCAGATTTACATGGAATAAAACTGCAAGCACTGCCTTGCACAGGGCCTGGTAGTCAATGATGGGTTCGATTTTCTCAGGGCAATATCAACCTAAGACAGGGCTCGTTGAATGACTCATTGAGACCCCATGACGGGTAAGATTATGCACCTGGTAGGAAATGACCTAAGACAGGCACAGTCCTTCGTGCATTTTAAAATAAAAACGGGGAAGTTATGTGAGCGCAGCTGTGCCCTTTTCCTCCTGGCAGTTGCTATCTGCATATATGAGTAATTATACTGATTATTCTGCCATGGCTACTTTGGCATCTCGAAATCTAGTGATTGCTCCTAGGATGCATAGATGAAAGACCCTCCTACTTCTTAGAAAGTAAATATATGACTCTAGCCGGGCGTGGTGGCGCACGCTTGTAATCCCAGCATTCGGGAGGCTGAGTCCGGAGGATCCGGGTTCGCGGCCAGCTTCAGCTACTTAGTGAGGCACTCCACAACCTAGTGAGACCTGGTTTCAAAATAAAGAATAAAAAAAATAGGGCTGGGGGTATAGCTTGGAGGTAGAATGCCCCTGAGTTCAATCCCCAGTACCGCAAAAAAAAAAAATATATGACTCTAAAGGTTTATGGTTTTATGACTCTAGAAAGTTTGCTTGACCAGGCTATGTTAAGAATGTGGGTTATACGTGGAAAACGAAGATGTGGTGCTAATTGTGCTCTTACAATGATTGATATGTCATAAATGTATACATAACCCTGTTGTACTCAAGAAATGTATAAAAATCCGTGCTGAATAATAAAAAGTAAAAAAAAAAAAAAAAGAAAATTATTATCATCAGCAATACCTTATGCAGAAGAAGCTGGGGCTAAAAGATGATAAGCAAATTGGCTGAGATAAGAGTCTAATAAGTTTCCTAGCGTCTGCCTGGGTTCAAGTTCCTAAGGAAGAAGAATAATAATTACAACAGCTAACTCTTATGTGGTGCTTAGTAAGTGCTTACATATGGGAAGGGGTGGGTAGCAGTGTGGGACCTGAATGGAATCATACCAAGACCTGTGCGCATGTCTGTATAACTGAATCTAAGATGTACAGTTACAATGCACCAATAAAAATAGAAAAATAATTTTAAAAAAATAATAAAGAGCCTCTGGGGGGAAAAAAAACATACTGATAAGTGTACCAATAATCCCAAAAGCAGATATTTTTAAATAAATAGTTTTTCTTACAAATGTATCATACATATTTTAATGGAAGATTCTAAATTATATTACATTCAGGTTAAATTTGAACTAGTTTGCATTTCTTAGAGGCAGGTGGAAGATCTCAGTTGGGGAGGAAGATGTTTCAAGAACTGGAAGTATATCTGATAATAAAAAGTTATCCCAAGATTAAAAATCGCTATGAATCAAAGTATTTTCCTAAAGGAAAACTTCAAAGTCATATCAGTGGTGATTATAGCTTTCTAAAGTTACTATAGATACATTTATTATTATTATTATTATTATTATTATTATTATTATTATTATTATTATTCCTACATAGCTCTTTCTCAACATACAACAAATCCAGACAAGCCTGGATGAATTTTACCACAAAAAGTAGAAAAATACTAGTAGTTCACATTTCAATCTGCATAACAGCTAGCTAACTTCTAAGACTTGTGACGCTAATGAGTAATGAGGTGTAGTAAATAGCCCTAATCTATGGAACATATCTGGAGCCTAAATTCATCCTGATGTATAAAATGAACATGTTGAAGTGATTATGTGATCTTTTCTTATTTTTACTGGGAGAGGTGCAGTAGAGGCCCAGTCATTTGGGAAAACAGCCAAGAGTAAATACAACAATGCTAGAGGCAAAGAGATAAAGTCAATATTAAAAATTAACTCCACTATCTCACCAGGGCCTTCAAAAAAACAACTCCACTACCAATAACATATGAACAGTGTTTTACACAAAGGAGCTCTTTTAGCACTAATGATTGACTTTGGATTGCCGGTTGGTGATATTTACTGCATACAAGGTTTATCTCCAAAGCCCTAGGGGAAGAGCTAACTATATGTTTTTATGTCTTAGAAAAAGTCCTTATTGATGGCGACTGAGAGAAACACCTCATCTCAGGGGCTGTCAAACACGAATCAAAACTACCTTAAAAGTAAGCTTCTTCACAGAAGAAGAAAGAGGGAAAATTGAACAAGGTATAGAAATTGAAATGCAGCTGAACAAAACCCAAAAAGCAAATCAGGGAGAGCAAAAGAGCCCGTCTGCAGCACACGCCTCCATGGAATGGCCGACATTGAGCCACCCACACGGAGCAGGGTTCACCAGCACTATGGCATCTAACAACCTCCTGCAAACCCAGCAACCAGATGCGGAGTAAGTGACTACAGAACTCTACACCCTAATCAGGTAGCAATGACCTGAACGCCTGGGATGACCAGCTTAAGCTTGTAGCAGGGACACCAAAGCTCACCTCTCCCTCCAGAGCCAGAGCAACACTCAATTCTTCCCCTCCCCACCTATCTGTATTCTTCTCTTCAACACTTTTTTTCTCATTCCTTTTTCTGTGTCTTATATCAAGACCATTTCCTATCACTACACTTAAATACTCTACATTGACTACTAGAATCCCCCACATATCCACTATCTCTAATCTCTATCATATACCACCTTAATGTTACGGTTGTAACAGCATTGTGGGCTTTGAAGAAAATAAATTGAATTGGGAATCAAAACTAATAGATGGCTTGCTTGCAGCATTAACAAAAATTTCATTAAAAAGTCAGTAGGAAATAGAAAGGGAAGACAAAAAAAAAGTAGTGTGCCTGGCAGATACGCTGGAGAGCCCAAAGGTGGAACTCTGCCCACCCCTCAGACCCCAGTCTTTAAATACAGTCTTCCTATTGGAAGACTACCCATTCCTTAAATGGGTAAACATTGGGACAAAGGTCAGAGGGGAGGGGTAGCAATAGGCAAAGCAGCCACCTCTTCCTGCCTGAGTGCTTATCAGCATTACCAAGACAACAGGTTAGTAACTTATTTCTTAGCCAGGTGGTGCCTCCTTGTCTCCCGATAGTGTGCTTACTAAGTGCAGGGGTCAATGATCTACCTTGCTTTTGCCCCTATTGTATTGGGCTGCATTGGTTGCTCATCAACTATGGATGCTTTGAAGCAGCACACAGAATTTACCTTTCCAAGTCCCAAGGAACAGGAGGAAAATAGAGGCACAAATTATAGCCAGTATAGCTGTATGTGATCTCTAAGAGCAAGGCATAAGGCTCTTGCTATCTTTATGGTTCTGAAGTGAGCCAGGCAGAGTCACTGTGATCTTAGGGTTTCCAATTGTCTCTACATATTTTTTAAGGTTAAAGGCCTTAAATGGGTAAACATTGGGACAAAGGTCAGAGGGGAGGGGTAGCAATAGGCAAAGCAGCTGCCTCTCCCTGCCTGAGTGCTTGCACAGCACCCAGACTCTGACTGCTTTTAACAGTTTGCAAATTAATACAAGAGCAATTTTCCAATCACACTTAGCACACTCAAACTCTTCTTCCACTGCATCATATATTCTACTTTACCCTATTCTTGCACTCATCACTGTGGCTTCTCCCCCTTCATCCAACCTTCATCACTGAACACAACACAACCTGCCCTTGTATATACCAGTGGATATTTATTTCATATCCCTACTGCAGAGATTGGACCAGAGAGATGAACCACCAGAAAGGATTGCCAGACACCAAGGATAAACTCATCTCAGCTGAAAGAAGAAGTAGCTCAACATGTCCCACATATATCAATACTTTGTTCTTTTTTTCTGTCTGGATACTAATCACATTGTATGGCTAGACCAGATTTCATTTATTCATTCATCAGTTGATGGACATCAGTTGGCTTGTCTCCGTTTTTTTGATTATTTGAATAATGTTGCTATAAATGTTTGTGTACAAGTTTCATGTGAACATATGTTTTCAATTATCTTGGGTATATTTTAGGAGAATTGTTGTATCATATGCCAATTCTATGTTTAGCATTTTCAGAAAATGCCAAACTGCTTTACAAAGTGGTAGTACCATTTTAAATCTTGCCAACAATGTGTGAGGATTCCAATTACTTCATGCCTAATTACAATAATGTAGCAATAGAGCTTGTTATTGTCTTTTTTATATGACCATCCTAATGGATTTATCTCGTGGTTTTGACTTTTATTTCTGTGAAAACTAACAATGTTGAACATATTTTTGTGTGCTTAATGGTCATTTAGATATCTTCTTTGAAAAAATGTCTATTCTGATCCTTTACCCATATTTAAGTTGGGTGTTATTGTGTTTGAAGGGTTTTTTATTTATATATAAATTCTGGATAGAAATCCCTTTGAGATATATGATTTATGAAGATTTTTCTCCCATTATTTGGGTTGCCTTTTCACTTTTTGATAGTGTTCTTTGAAGCACAAACGTTTTTAATATTGATATATTCAACTAATTAAACTTCCTTTTTATCACTTGCAATTTTGAAACTTTTTTTTTTTGTAGTGCCAGTGATTGAACCAGGCAAGCCCTCTCCACTGAACTCATTCCCCAGCCCCTATCTCTTGTGATTCTGATGCTATATCTAAGAAATCATTACCTGACCTAAAATCACAAAGATTTATTTACTCCTGTGTTTTAAGAGTTTTATACTTCTTGCTCTTAATTTATGCCTATCTACTTTAAGTATTGCATGAAGTAGGAAAAAAAATCATTCTTTTGTACATGGAAATTCAGTTTTTCTGGGACCACTGGATAAAAAACTATCCTTTACCTTTTGAGCTGGTTTGGTTCCTTTGTCAAAAATCAGTGGTCCACATTCGGGAGGCTGAGACCGGAGGATCCGGGTTCGTGGCCAGCCTCAGCTACCTAGTGAGGCACTCTGCAACTTAGTGAAACTCGGTTTCAAGATAAAGAATAAAAAATAGGGCTGGGGGGTATAGCTCGGAGGTAGAATGCCCCTGAGTTCAATCCCCAGTGCCACAAAAAATAAATAAATAAATAAAAAAAATCAGTGGTCCAACTGGGCGTGGTGGGGCACACCTATAATCCCAGCAGCTCAGGACTCTGAGGCAGGAGGATTATCAAATTCAAGGCCAGCCTGGGTAACTTAGGGACACCTTGTCTCAAAATAAAAAGGCCTGGGTGTGGTGTGTATCTCAGTGGTAAGGTACCTCTGGATTCAATCTCAGTATTGAAAAAAGAAAAGAAAAAAAAAGTCCAAGCATGTTAGAGTTTATTTCCAGACTCTCAATTTTATTTGATTCACTTGTTTATCTATCCTTATCCAATGTTACACTGACTTGATAACTGCAGTTTTTTGTTTTTCTAAATCTGGAAGTACCTTCCAATTTTTTTTTTTCAAGATTCTTTTAGCTATTCAGGATCCCTTGCTTACCTACAGAAATAACATGTTACGATACGGCTACAGACACCAGAATACAATGTTTAATTTTCATTTAGTGCATAAATATTGACTTTTCATGTACATTATACTTCTGAGAAACCAATTTAATCTACTTAGTGAACTGGAAATATCAACTTTCTTTTCTTTTTTTTTTTCTTTTTTACTATCACCCAGCTATATCTTAATTTATATACTTATTATAATGTATAATTCAATATTATTTTTTTGAAGCACTGGCGATTAAACCCAGGGGCATTCTACCTCTGAGCTACACCCCCAGGCCTATTATATTTTTTTTATTTTGAAACATGGTCCCACTAAGTTGCTGAGGGTGGCCTAGAAACTGTGACCCTCCTGTCTTAGCCTCCTAACAAGATGAATATTTTTTAGTAACTCAAGGCTCATAGGCTATTTATTGCATAATATTTATGTTAATGGTATCTAGAGATACCATTATCCATATATCATATACCATATACCTCCAAAAAATAAAGGAAGTGCTGTTTATCTATTCTCAAAAGGAAATTAGTTCGTTCAGTTTAATTTTAAATATACCCCAAAAGGGCTATGGTCAGCTCTCTGGTGAACCCTCAGTGGGAATCAATAGGCCATTTGTTCCTAGACAAATTATATTACCACGAATCTAACTGGGACAATCATCTAAGAAAATGGTCACCCATGGAACTGTTGGTGACCTGCCTAATTATGGTACATTGTCCTTGCTGGCATTTTAAAGTACCTCTTTTTTGTTATTGTTGAGATGAGGTCTCGCTATTATCACACAGGCTGGTCTCAAACTCATGAGTTTAAGTGACTCTCCTGGCTCAGCTTCCCAGTAGCTAGAACTATAGGTATGCACCACCGTGCTTGTATTCTTGGCTTGAATGTACCTGTTTTGAATTTTGTTAATACTCTTCAATTTCTAATTATGATTTGATAATTAATAATATGAAATATTATAACAGTATAAACATCTCCACCTTTTAAACAGCTTTTAGAAAAAAATGTTAGATTTTGAGTGTAACTTGTAACTTATTACCTTTCTAGTGGAGTAGTTTCATTTTTTTTGCTTGTTTTTTGTTTTTGTTTTTGTTGTTTTGTTTTGTTTGTAATGCTGGGAATTAAACTCGGGGCCTTGTGCATGCTAGGCAAGTGTTCTACTGCTGAGCTACATTCCCAGCCAATGAATATTTGGTATTTTTTAAAAATATTCACTATATATTACTTCATGCTTCATATTCTGAATCATGCTCAATTTACTTTGCTTATTAAAAATGCATATAAGCCAGGCGTGGTGGCGCACACTTGTAATCCCAGACTGAGACCAGAGGATCGGGCTTCGAGGTCAGCCTCAGCTACTTAGTGAGGCCCTCCTCAACTTAGTGAGACCCTGTTTCAAAATAAAGAATAAAAAATAGGACTGGGGGTGTAACCTGGAGGTAGAATGCCCCTGGGTTCAATCCTTAGTTCCTAAAAAAAATGCATATACATTTTCTTTGAAGTATACTGAAGCTGATGCATTATTAAAACTACTTCTGGGTACGTAATCATCATTCTGCTTTTTTCTTTTGTCATTACATTATCAGAAAGGATAGAAACCAAACAAAGGAACTCTATTATGAGTTTATAGAGAAGAGATCTCATGTTTATCTTAGTTCATTTTCTGTTACTATAATTGAATACTGCAGACTGGGTAATTTATAAAGAAAAGATATATATTTCCTATAGTTCTGGAGGCTGGGAAGTCCTAAATCAAAGAGCTATACCTGGGGAAAGCCTTGCTGGTAAGGATGCTTCACAGACTTCCAAAGCAGGCAAGCTAGCCAGAGAAAGCTTTCTTTTAATACAGAGTGACTCTCTCAGTAACCTATTAACTCATTATTCCATGAAATACTATGAAAACTTTACAGATTAAGTGTGCAACACATGGAATTTGGGGAACACATTCAAACCAGAGCAATGCTATTCTGTATTGTTTTATCACGGCAACTTATACCAGCCATGAGATGAAATGAAGTCACCCCTAAAGTTATTACAACTTTTTAAAATGGGAAGCACAAATAATTGGAATTTTCCTTTAGTGCAGGTAAAGATATTTGACACTAATGATGATCTAAAATGTTGTGACCTAAAGTACCCTCTGTAATATCAAAGAGATATAAAATTATGTTTTACATAGACTTAGAGTCATATCACTTGTAGTTTTATTCTTAGCAATGTTTGTATTATAAGCCAGAGGTACAGGCATGGTTTGATGTTTGTCCTGCCATCATTAATATCAAGAAGCTGACAGAGAATTTTCTTTTCTGCTTCAAAGTCCACACTCTTACAAAATCCACACATCCTTTTTCTACCATGTCAAGTTCATCTAAACATATATTACTTTAATATATGAGGGATTTGGAATACATTTGGTATATAAATAAGATCTCAGTTTCAATGGTGTTAATTAAACACACATAAATCCTGTTTTTAATTCCCCTTTCTGGTCACTGGTTACTTTTATAACACAAACTCATACCACATTTCTTTGAAGAAGCAATTTATTTCCTTTTTCTTCTTTATTTATTTGTGTGTGTGTGTGTGTGTGTGTGTGTGTGTGTGTGTGTGTGTGTGTGTGTGTTACTAAGGATTGAACCCAGGGGCAATCTACCTCTGAGCTGCACCCTCAACCATTTTTATTTTTTGTTTTGAAACAGGTCTCACTAGGTTGGTGAGAGTCTCACTATGTTGCTGATGCTGTCCTCAAATCTGTGATCCTCCTGTTTTAGCCTCCCAAGTACTGGGATCACAAGTGTGCCTCACCACGTGCAGCTCTTTCTTTCTTTTTTTTAATCCTTTTTTTTCTGTTTTTCTTTCCTTTCTCCCCACACAGGGATCAAACCCAGCACCTCATGCATGCTAAGTGCATGCTGTGCCACTAGGCCACACACATGACCACTCGGAGGCAGTTTCTTTTTTTATTACAGGCTGAGTGGATCAATTTCTTCTTGTTGAAACTTCTTTTTTTTTTTTTTGTGGTACTAGGGATTGAACTCAGGGCATTCTACCTCCAAACTATACCCCCAGCCTTATTTTTTATTCTTTATTTTTGAAACAGGGTCTCACTAAGTTGCGGAGGGCCTCACTAGGTAGCTGAGGCTGGCCGCGAACCGGGATCCTCCGGTCTCAGCCTCCCAAATGCTGGATTACAAGCGTGCGCCACCACACCTGGCTTGTTGAAACTTCTGACAACCAGTGATTTCCCCTATTTTCTCCCTCCCGACTAGCTTTTACTTTGGTTTTATACATTCAGAATCATTAAAATATCTCACCTCAACTATCATATTTGCAAGTGCCTTTAGATTTTCTCTTTCTCTAAATTCACACAACCTCTAAAATAATCTGTTCTGTTATTCTGTTTTGTACTTCCGGCTATATCAACTTCATAGCCAAAAGCTCACAGGACACACCTAACAAGTAGCTAGAGTTCTCAACCAACGTTCCAAGCACTCATTTCACATTATGTGGATGAAACATTGGGAAGATATGTTCAGAAGGCATTTGGGTGTGCAAATCCAGAGTTCAAGAAGCTACAAAGAAAATGTACTCCTCCTAAAAAATCCCATGAAATAAAGAATTCCATGAGAGGACCGGGACTGTAGCTCCACGGTAGAGTGTTTGTCTAGCATGAGCAAGGCCCTGAGTTCAATCCCAGCACTACACCCCCCCACACACACCAGTAAAAAGTAAAATAAAATTAAGAATTTCATGAAAGCTTTTTAAATGGAGAGCTCCAGCATCCAGTTTTTCATTCTCCCTGCCCTGTACCTTGGGCATACTCTTGTACATTGGGCTGCTGAGTTCCCCATATAAAGTGAGGAAAAGTCTTTTTTTTTTTTTTTAAACTGGGGTGAACCTAAATTTTCAAAATCAATTGAAATAGGAATTTAAGAAACAGTATGTATAAATTGATAATACAAGATGCAAACTTAATAACTATAGCCTAACCATAAAGTAGCTTAACTGGCACTAATGGGTACCTGTCTCATATATCCTAAAGCAGCAGTTCCCAAAAGGGGATGATTTTTGCCTACCACAGAACATTTGACAATGTCTAGAAACACTGTAGATTATCACAACTGTTGATGTGGCAGATTCTATTAGCATTGTGTAGGGATAGGACAGCCCTACACAAGAAAGAATTATCTAGCTCAAAATGTCAAGAGTGCTAAGATTGAGAAATCTTGATCTAAAGAGATATGTGAGAAGAATGCAGTTCAGTCAAACCACATGACCTTCCAGCCCAAAATGATTTGAATCTGTACAATTATACACTAGTTCTGACAAAGGCAGGGTCAATTTTAAAATATACTCTAATTCAATACAACCAATATCATTTTGACCTGACAACCAAATTTGTTTCCTGCCTGTGAGAATTTAAACTCATTGATAATTTTTTTTCTGGTGTGTGTGTGTGTGTGTGTGTGTGTGCATGTGTGTGTATATGTGTATGTATGTGTGTGTGTGTGTGTGTGTGTGTGTGTGAATTGAATCTAGAGCCTCTCAGATGCCAGCTGCATCCCCAGCCTTGTGCTGGGGATAATTCTCAGTAGAGAGAAAATAAACCCTATACTTAATCAATTATTAAAACTCTATAAATAAGCCAGGCGTGGTGGCTCACGTTTGTAATCCCAGCATTCGGGAGGCTGAGACCAGAGGATCCGGGTTCGCGGCCAGCCTCAGCTACCTAGTGAGGCACTCCGCAACTTAGTGAGACTCAGTTTCAAAATAAAGAATAAAAAATAGCGCTGGGGGTATAGCTCAGAGGTAGAACGCCCCTGAGTTCAATCCCCAGAACCGCAAAAAAAAAAAAAAAAAAAACCAAACAAACAAAAACAAAATACCTTTATAAATAGCTGGCCATGGTGGTGTATTCCTGAAATCTCAGTACTTGGGAGGCTGCCGAGGCAGGAGGATCCAGATTTGGGACCAGCCTCAAGAATGTAGTGAGGCCCTCAGCAACTTAGTGAGGACCTGTTTCAAAAGAAAATAGGGCAGTGGGTATAGCATAGACATATAATGCCCTTGGATTCAATCCTCAGAACCACAAAACAAACAATCTATTGACTTAGGGAGCTGGGTTTCTTTCCTTTCCCAGTTCTCTTTGGTTATGTATGTGATCCTAAGAGAACAGCACTGCAGACTTCCATTACTAATTTTAATCAATGTGAAAGTCCCTTAAAGATGTCACTAATAAATTAGCATTCATTAAGCATCTACTGAGTGCCTAATATTCCACAAGGAAATGAAGAGGACTTTTTAAATGACCATCATCACTAGTTCTGATGCTGTTTGTTTTTTGTAGTGCTAAGGTTTGATTTCCCCTGTTTTATATTAATATTTTGTCTTCTGTTTATGTCAAAGATTCTCTCAAGGAGCAACCACATAAAATTTGAAGTATGCTATTATTGGTGTTCAGAAAACAATGCCCTAAACTCCAAAGTATAATGATTTTGAATTAGAGGGACAATCTCAAGGTTTTTCTCTGGCTTTCTTCCTACCCACCCACTGCCCTGTTTCTTAATCCTTTTTCTCTTCCAAAATGCAAGGAAGGGCTTCCTCTGAGGCTTCATTCCAGAAGAAATGCAACCATTGTGAAATTTCACTAACTAGGAAAGATCAAACACTGGGAAAAAAGAAACTAGAATTCTCCACACCCAGGATACCTTGCCAGGTAGAGTTTTTGTCTATTCTTCTGAAGACAACTCAGAGATTACCTGAGAGACTTCATCTATATAATAGCAAGCCCTGTGTGTGTGCTTCCTCCCTCATCCCTCCTTCTGTTTGTCATTCCACCCTCTATGATGCACCAAGCCCCTCCCTATCCAAGCCTCTATTCTCCTGTGTAGCCTGAGAAGTTATTTCAGATTCAACCATCTGGCTCTTTTAGAGGTTCATAGTTTGTATAACTATGCTGTGAATTTTCCTCATGTATATTAATTCGTTATGCCCTTTTCTCCTATTAATCTGCCTATTGTCAATTTAAAGCTTCCTAGTGTTTAATTTATCCTTAGTAAACTATGCTGTGCAAACTTGCTTTTTTCTTTTCTTTACCTATTCTAAAGAAAAGCCACACACACACCTAAGGGATTAAGGTGTTAGCCAAAGAGTCAGCTATCCCAGGAAAAAAGAATAAGATAAACATGGGTGTGCTAGTCAGCTTCTGTTGCTATAACAAAATACCTGAAAAAAATCAATTTCAAAGGGAAAGGGTTTATTTTGGATCGTAGTTTCAGCCCGTGGTCACTTAGCTCCATTGTTTTTGGACCTGTGCTGAGGCAGAGTGTCACAGTGGGAAGCATGTGGTAGAGCAAAGCTGTTCAACTCATGGCAGCCAGGAAGGAGAGAGGGAGGAAGATGACAGAGAGAGGGAAGAAAAGGGAGAGGGAGGTAGATGGGGAGTGAGGGAGGTAGAGGATAGGAGAAGCAGGAAGGAGAGAGAGATCGCAAGAGTGAGCAGGGACAAAATATACCCTTTGTATTAGTCACCTCTGGGTAACTGTGACCAAAATACCTGATAAGAACAACTTAGTGGAGAAAAAAATTATTTTGGTTTCAGGTTTCAGAGCACTCAGGAGCCCATGTCTTGTGGTCTTCAAGGAAAAAGAAAAAAAAAAAAAAAAGAAGAAGTCTTACTCCCTCATGAAAAAAATATCTCTGAGACCTCAAATGAGCTAGGTATGCTTCAAACTCTAAGATGAGGACACTAAGATCTTGTAGAGAATTTTAAGGCCTTGTAGAGAATGTGAAGGCATTCCTGCATAGGACAAATTTAGGTAGGTTTTAATAGAAGAAGATTTGTTTAGGATTGATTTCTTATCTCATGACCAAGAAGGACTGATGCCTGTCAGCAGTCATGTCTCCTTGTGGCAGGGCCCGGTGTAAAACAAAACATGTTTAGATACAGCAATTGCTTTTCCAAAGGTGGAAATGTTTTTACTTCAGTTAGATAGTACCAGTAGGGTGGGTATTTAATCTCAATTAAAATAAGAGGACAGACAAAGAAAAGGACACTTTTCCTTCAAGTCTAGATCTATTAACGAGATAGGTCAATATTGCAATAACTTGCTTCCTTAAATATCCAGTACAGAGAAGATGAAAATAAACAGAAGACTCAGCATGATATAGTTAGAGATCTGATCATGCTTCCAAGCTAACTGTAGCTGCATAAGGCAGACTGGCTTAGCAGGAGCTTGAAACATGAGATTGTACAGAGATAGCTCAGAGAAGAGAGTGAGTGAAGACAGGACAAGAATTCATCCTTTGAACTGAGATTCAGAGCAGAGAGGTTTACAGAGTTAAAAGAATAGCAGATAAAGTGTATCAGGTCTGAATGTGGCGATTAATGGAGGTAGCTTCCTTGATTTCCACATCAAGCCTGGGTTCTCCTACAAGGTGCCTCAGATTAACCCCACATTTAATGAAATGAGGGGGTGTTCAAGATGCCAGGAGACCACACTGTCTCATGTACCTCTTGCAGGAAAGCAACCTGTTTCCCCTCTGACTCAGGAATGGGGCGTATTGACCTAACAGTGTTTCCTATCTTCAAAGCTTTTGTAAATAAGCACCCATATTCTAATTCCTATCTTTGGTACTTTTATGAATAATCACTCATCATATAAGGGAGAAAAGGGCTTTAGACCAAGGAAAATAGGAAAGGAGAGAGAAAGAGGGAGAGACAGAGAGGGAGAGAGAGAGAGAGAGAGAGAGAGAGAGAGAGAGAGAGAGAGAGA
>PVLC010013725.1:0-40940 GCA_004027655.1 Graphiurus murinus
TCTTCTTCTTCTTCTTCTTCTTCTTTGTGGTACTGGGGATGGAACCCAGGGGCCTTCTACCTCCAGGCTACACCCTTTCTCCTATTTTATATTTTATTTGGAAACAGTCTCACTAAGTTTCTGAGATTGGCTTTGAATCTGCGATCCTCCTGTCTCAGCCTCCCAAGTACTGGGATTACAAGCATGCGCCACCATGCCTGGCTCTGATGCATGCAACTTCTGAAGAGAAAATCACGAAGAGGGTCAACCACAGTTAGCTAGTTAGCATCCTAGAGGAGGAGAGTGCTGGTCCAGGAAGGACATGTCATGGTGGAGGAGCAGGAGAAAGGTATCCTGGTTGCTGGAGACATGTAAGCAACAACCAAGACAGCACAGCAAAAGCTGACTTCTACTTGGCCAAAAATGAGTGAGATGGAATTCTTCCTCTTTCCCTTGGCTGGAAGACAATGGCCATATTGGAGGGCCAGCCTCTAATCCTGACTCTAATCCCCTAGATCCAGCCTCCTTGCTGTGACAGTGTGCACAGCTGCTCTAGCCTGTCCCTTCCAGTCCCCAACCTCTCCCTGAATTAATCAAAAGTCTGGTATAACCAAGCACTGTGGCACATGCCTGCAATACCTGGACTTGGGAGGTAGAGACAGGAGGGCTGCAGGTTTAAGGCCATCCTCAGCAATTTAGTGAGGACTTGCTTCAAAATAAAAAATAAAAAGATCTAGGTGTATAGCATAGAGGTAGAATACCCTTGGGTTCAATACCCAGTAACACACACACACACACACACACACACACACACACACACACACACACACAATATCCTGCTATAGTCTGTAGAGGAGGGACTTGGTGAGAGGTAACCCCCTGATGCTTGGGGGAGAGAGGTGCCTTCAAGGAAGCACTTGAAGAAAGGGTGGCAGTTGAGCCAGAGTATGGGAAGGAGAGAGCTGGATGAGGCTCCTGAAGAGCATAATTATTGATAAAGCTTCAACTGAATGGAAGAGGTCCATTGGTTAGGGGAAGGGAAGCAAAGCACTGTTTGATTTTAAGCAAGATTTGGGATGAGGTGCCTTAGACGACTCTATGTCCTTGTGCCTAGCTCAGCACCAGGGCCCACAGAAGCACCTGAGAAAATGGAAATTAAATCAGCAAGCTTTGAAGCAGAGGCTGACACCCAAGTTGCACCTGAGATTACCTGGGTTGTCAATACTAAGGACTTGGGGTCCCACTAAAGGGAGTACCTCAGGACCAGCCCAGACCTGCAGCCTTGAAGGTGTGCCTGGACATGTCAGTCCTCAGACATGTGAGTCCAATGGCCACCCCGGTGTCTGTGCAGCTAACACCAGAGGCATGAAGCCATTCTCAACCCTCAGTGCTTTTGAGTCCCTCCTCTTGGGGGGCTTCTACCTGTACTTGGCACAATTGCAAAGCATCTTGCCCTTGACTAATGCTTAGCCTTGAGCATTACTGCTTCTCTTCCCCCAGCCCGTGGCCTTCCCCATAGAGAAGATCCAAATATTCTCTGCTCGGTGTCCCTTTCTCAAGCCCTGAAGCAGAGAGGAGGCAGTGAACTGCAGCAGAGAAAGCACACTTTTTCCCCAGGGGCCTCCTTCAGGTCAGGACCCTGCTGGTTTCAGCAGGTTCCCGTGCTGGACAGCTCCCAGATCACCAGTTCCAGGGTAGAGGCCTAATCCAGCTGCTCTGCCCCAGGGCTTTACCCAAGCAAGGCTGGCTAGAGAAAGGGCTAGCTCTCCTCCCTACTGCCCCTCACCTTGCTTTACTCACTACCAGGTAGAAAGAATCCACTTCTGATTTTCAAGGGATGACAGCTGCCTGCTGGCCTGCCTTTCCTCATCTCCTTTTAGAGTAACCCAGGAGGGCCAGGCCTCAGCCCTCCTTTTCTGGTACAGAGCTCATGGTGCCCATGTGGGGAGGGATCCACAGAGGGTTCTGCTCACCATCTGGCTCTGTCTACTGGTCCAGGAGTACCATGAAATTGTAGTTCTCTCTATAAGCCGGCTTCCTATGTTCACCGTCTGCAGCCTCCTATAGACCCCCGGCAGCTTGAGAATTTTCCACATACTTTTTTTCTAGCAGCCACCTCCTCCCCTCCCTTTCTTTTGGGTCATTCTGAGAGCCCAACCCTGCCTTGGCCAGGAGCCTCCAAAATGAACGAGGGAAGCAGAAATGAGCCCTTGCCTGTGTGATGTACTCATGTGTAGTACTAGGGGTTGAACTCAGGGGTGTTCTACCTCCAAGATACACCCCTAGCCCTTTCTGGATTTTGTTTGTTTGTTGTTTATTATGATACTGGGGCTAGAACCCAGGGACAGTCTACCTGTGAGCCATATCCTCAGCCCTACTTTATTTTTATTTTTATTTTTTTTGAAACAGGGTCTCACTAAGTTGCAGAGGGCCTCACTAGGTAGCTGAGTTTGGCCACGAACCCAGATCCTCCGGTCTCAGCCTCCCAAATGCTGGGATTACAAGTGTGTGCCACCATGCCCAGCTTGCCTCACCCCCTTTTTTTTATTTTAAGACAGAATCTTGCTAAATTGCCCAGGCTGACCTTGAACTTGCAATCCTTCTGCCTCAGCCTCCCAAGTAGCTGGTATTACAGGCATGTACCACTGTGCCGGCCTTTAGGATGGCCTTTTGAGCCACAGATGGGGCTGGGAAGCAACACTCCTTTCCTACAGCCAAAATTCTTAGCTCTTGGCAGAAGCTATCCTCAGGATGGCTTGGTGCACTAGGTCTCTCCCCACCTGTACTGATGGTGGTCCCTCTGCCTTGACTTCTGGGGCCTGAAGTCAGTCTTAATACCTACTCTTAATTCATCACCATCCTGATGAGACTTCTGGGATCCAGCCCCATCTATTCCCCTTGCAGCTGCAGCTGGGGCAGAGGCAGGAGGGATAGCCCAGGAGAGGGGAGTGGCTCAGAGTTGGGGAGGAGCCTGCACCAAGGCCACTAAGGAGCTCCAATCTGTTGGGGAAGAAAGGCTATGTACCCAGACACATGCTCCCAGTGTTGTCAGCAGAAATACTGGCAGAGAAACATACAGATAACCACAAACATGGTGCAGGCCCAGGACACAGAAGCTCAGAGAAGAGCTGAGAAAAGGAGGAATCAGAAGAGAATGAGGCCAGCAGGGAAAGGCCGATGACGTGTGGATAAACTCTTGGTTCTGGATTTGGTTCTGCAATCCTCTGACTCATCTGTCATCTAGCCGCTGCCCCAGGGCCTGACTAATTGGAGGAAAGTTAAATAGGGCCAAAGAAAACAGGGGTAGATGTTATAAAGCCCCAGGTTCCTGGGGCTTGGAGGGAGAGCAGATGTCTTAATTTATGGGCCTGCCTTAGTCTCCCCCAGGGGAGAGGAAGTTGTCTCTGGCCTAGAATGAATTGAAGCCTGAGGACCACAGTGTCCCCCATCCACTGCTGACAGGCTTGTGGGGATGATAGATAAAGGGGGTTTGTAGCTGGAGTCAGGCTGGGGCTGGGAAAGGCATCCATCACCTAAAGCCTCAAAAAGCCAGGGACAGGCAGCTGTGACTGAATACCCCTTTCCCCATCCTACACCCAGCCTACTCAGCCCCAGATATAAACATTCTCCCCTTGCAGGTGGGTCTGGGGCTATTAAAGGGAGGGTTTAGGGATGTCTTTGATGATGGGGACAATGGCTACAGAGGTTCCTAGAATTAAGAAGAGGTAATGAGAAGATGTGAAAGGTAGGAAATGGCCCCAAATTGAGAATGGCAGTATCAGAGGGACAGGAGGGGGCCACTGGCTGCATCCCAGTCGTCCCTGGACTTGGTCCTGGGCTAACAGGTAGAGCTGAGCTGGGAGGCAAGCGCTGGGTCCTCATCAGGACCCGTTGAGCCCCAGCTGGAGGGCAATCGGGCCTCCTGCCCCTTCCTGCAAGGTGCCTGCTTCTGTTTTGCTACCTGGACCACAAGACCTATGCTTTCCTCACATTCCTTGCTGGGTACAGCTGGTCATCCCTCTTGTCATTCTCTGGGGATAATCCTAAGAATACCTCCTTTGGGAAGCCTCCTGGGAGAAGCCACCCATCCTTCAATTCCTGCTCAATGACCACCCCTCTCACTGCCATTACATGGAATAAGTCTGCAAGGTGTGGCTGAAGCACCACCTGGAAACCAGGAGACTGTTAGGGCCACAGCACTGACACCCTGGCTGTGTGGCTCTAGGGAAAATCATTTGCACTGCCTGGGTCTGATTCACCACCAACAAAATGAGGGATTAGAGCTAAGAGCTCTCCAGACTCCAGCCCAGGCCTCTGGACGATGGAGCAGTAGCTTGTTCTTGGGCCTCTGTCCCATTCCTTCCCTTTGCAGTGGACAGTGAGCTTTCTCAGGACAGGACCTGTGTGTTTGTCCCACAAACTCTGGTGAAGGATTATGTCTGCTGTTGCTGGTCCTGAAAAAATTTGCTGATAGCAAATGGAAGATGTGTGTGCTAGCCAAAGGCAAAGAGGGTAGGCTGGTGGCTGGTCAAAACACCAGAGGCCCAAACCAAGAGAGGAGAGCAGGTGTGTCCCCTTCAGGTGGGACAGTTCCCATGCTTTAGGACAGGGGAGGGTAGGAGTCTGGGGAGGGAGGTAGAGGAGGTTCCTGCACAGCGGCCTTCCCATTGCTTACCCTGCACAGTACCCTTACCATCCAGGCACTGCCAAGCACTGCCATAGATCCTTCCAGATGCTGAGCAGTGGTGCCCCATTTGAAAGGAGTCGATTTTTACATCTACGGCCAGGTAGGGACTGCCACCGAGACTGTTGGGTGTGGTGTGGCTCTCCTGTTACTTCCAGTTGCCAGTTGTCATTCTCAGTTTGAAGCCATGTCCGGCCCCTTCCCTGCCCCATGACTCAGCTTTCTCACCTTTACCACCCTGTATGTGGCTGAGCTGAGGATGCCACTGAGAAGAAGCAGATGCTCCTGTGAGGGAGAAGCAGGAAGAAGGGATTCGCTGGCCAGAAGGAGATGTCGCACCCAGGGTGGGGCCCAGGCTGGGCTGTGAGGCTCCTACCCAGAGAGTCAGCTCTGCAGGCTGCAGAGCTGCAGAGATTTGCATACATCTGCATACATTTACACATGCTTATTTTCTGTCCCAGAGCCAACCTAGCTCCCCATATCCTTTCCCTCCATGCCAGGCCTGCTCAGCCCCTGCAGTAGGCAGGATCAATACCTGGCTGGAAGCACACAGGACCACTCAACTACTGCAGCTGCGCCTTGGGCAAACAGCTCCCCCACCACCACCACCACCACCACACACACACCTCTGGACAGAGAGCCTTTGGGCACATAGCTCCTTATCAGGACAACCCCTTGCAGCTGGGCTACAACTGCTACAGGCTCCCTCCTCGCCTCTTCTCTCCCAGATGACCCCACTGTACATTAAGAACAAAAAGAACATCAGAATACAGAGCCAGAGAGAGGCTTTAGAGGCCTTTGAATCCACCACCCTTGTTTTATAGAAGAGGAAAAGCACAGGGTTGAACCATTCATTCACTTATGCAATCAGTAGCACCAACTTTGTGACAGATACCATTCTAAGGGGCCAGAAATTCAGCAGGGAACAAGATCGCCCCAATCCTCAGTCTCATAGGACTGACTACAGCTGGTGGGGAGACAGGCCACGAAGAAGAAAGATAGACAGCAGGGTAGTTGGTGCTAAGGATGCAGGAAAACAAGGCCAGAGAAGGGTGGGGATGCCAAGTGGGGTGAAGCAGCCGTAGGAAGACAAGTCACTGTCTGCAGTCTTCTATTAGTCAGGTATAGAATCAGAGGTGCAATCTGCCTACCTGCCCCAGCACTGTGCCACCCCATCCCAGTCAGCCAGCCCTGCCCCTTCACTCTTCTGCTGCTGGAAAGGGAACGCAAAAGACAGTTCCCAGAGGGGGAGGAGGCCTGGCCGCTCAGCTGATAAGGCAAGGCGGCCCAGCCCACAGGCTCCTGACTTTCTGCTCTGACTCTTAGCATCCTGCAGGAGCCTCCCGACTAAAGAGCAGCTTCCCCTGCGGCCCTGCCAACCCAGGCAGTGCGTGGGCTCTGCATTTCATGCCGTCATTAACACCTGTGGCAAAAAAAAAAAAGGCAAGGAGCAGGGTGCCAGGGACCAGGAAGCGGGGGACTGACTGGAATATTTTGGAGAGATGTAAATGTAGTTGAACAACTGTATACATTGGTTAAAATCTCATTGGATTTCATTATACATCAATAAAGCTGCCAAATAAATAAAAAGTAAGGCAAGGGTCTGCCAGGCTGGGAGACTCTGGAGTGAAATGAAGAGGCAGTGGGGACCTTGGGGAGGGCCCAGGTCTTGCAATGCGAGGGGCCTGGTTACATTTCCAACCCCCATCCCCCATTAGCAGCACTTTGGATCTGTGAAGTAGAGATAGTAATGTCTGCATCACTGGGTGGTTGTGAGGATCAAACCATATAACCTACATTTGGAGACCATCCCATATTATGTCCTCAGATAACAACAATGGACATTACATCCAGTATTTACTGGGCAGCCATTATTTTAAGTACTTTACATATATTAACTCAGTGTCACCCTACAAGGGGCTAAATATTGTCTAATGTCTAAATACTGTCTAATGTCACCCTACAAGGTGCTAAATATTAACTCAATGTCACCCTACAAGGTGCTAAAATATTATCCCCATTTTATAGATTAAAAAAAAAAAAGACAACCAGAGGCATAGTTATCAAATTCCTTCTCATATCCCTATTTGTAAAATGGAAAATATCAACCTTTCTCTCTTTTTAACTGTTTCTACCAGATATATATGTGTGTGTGCATGTATGTGTTAATGGGAACTAAACTCAGGGGCACACTACCACTGATCTACACCCTCAGCCCTTTTTTTTATTTTTTATTTTGCAACAAGGTCTTACTAAGTTGCTGAGGCTGGGCTTGAACCTGCAATCCTCCTGTCTCAGCCTCTCAAGTACTAGAATGGCAAGTTGTGCCACCATACCCAGCCCATTATTTGTCTTTTTGTGACAGGTTTATTTCACTTAGTATGTCATCAAGATTTTTCCATGTTGTAGCATGTCAGAATTTCCTTCCTTTTTAAGGCTGAATAATATTTCATTGTATCTATATACCACATTGTGTCGATCCATCCGTCTGCTGATAGGCTCTTGAGTTGCTTCCATTTTGGGGGTATTGTGAATAATGCTGGCATGAACATGATGTACAAATATCTTTTCGAGACTGCTTTTAATCCTTTTGGGTATATACCCAGAAATGGAATTACTGGATCATATGGTAATTCTATTTTTAATTTTTTTGAGGCAGCATTATACTATTTTCCACAATGACTGCACCAATTTACATTTTTACCAACAGTGTACAAGGATTTTGTTCCAATTTCTCCACATCCTTGCCAACACTTATTTTTGGTGTGTTTTGTTTTGTTTTGTTCTCTTTTGCAGTACTGGAAATCAAACCCAGGGTCTCATGAATACTACCTCTCACCCTATCACCGAGCTACACACCCAACCCTTTGCTGTGTTTTTAAAATTTGGTGGGGGAGGAGGGTACTGAGGATTGAGCTGGGGATGTTCTACCTCTAAGCTATACCCTCAGCCCTTTTTATTTTGAAAAAGTCTTGCTAGGTTGCTGAGCTGGTCTCAAACCTACAATTCTCCTGTCTCAGCCTCCCAAGTACTGGGATCACAAGTGTGAGCCACCACTCCCAGCTTCCTGTGTTGTTGTTTTTTTATAGTAGTCATCTTATTAGTCTGAGATAGTACCTTATTTTGGTTTTCATTTGTACTTTCCTAATAATTAATGATATTGAACATCTTGTCATGTGTTTGTTGGCTGTTTATATATATGTTATTTGAAGAAATGTTTATTGAGGGTCTCCCACCCTCCCCCCACTTTTGCAGTGCTGGGGATGCACCTAGGGCCTTGTGTTTGCTAGACAAGTGCTCAACCACAGAGTTATATTCCCAGTCCTTACTTTGCTTTGAAGTGCAAAGGCTTTTATTTTATTTTATAGTACTGAAGAATGATCCCAGGGGCATTCTACCTCTGAGCTATACCCCGTTTTTTTGTTTTTGTGTTTTTGTTGTTGTTGCTTTGAGACAAGGTCTCACTAAGTTTGGGAGGACCTCATTAAGTTTCTGAAGCTAGCCTGGAACCTGAGATCCTCTTGTCTCAGCCTCCCAAGTACTGAGATCACAGGTGTGCGCCACCATGCTCAGCTAAGGCTTTTAATTTTGATGAGGCCCAATACTCTATTTTTCTCTTCAGTGTTTGTGAATGAAGAACTTCGCAGACCCTTTTCTATGTTAATGTAGATCAATTCCAGAAGATGGATTTCACTGCACTTCTAAAAGTTAGCTGTCAACAGTCACCTATCTCTGTGCCTCCCCCCTACCATTTATTCCTCCCAGAAAATGTCTTGCAAAAAGCCACAGAACGTGCTGAGACTTTTCTGCTCTGAGAATTTTCAGTGCTCCATAATAAGCTCTCTATGGAGGAGGAAGCATCACAAATATAGCATCCTAAATCCAGGAGCGATCTGGCCTAGGGTCTGATGTCAGGAGTCAGATATAAAGGACTTGCCCTAGGCCTGAGATATGGAGGAGAAGATTCTATCCCTGGGGCAACTAAAATGGGAAAGCCAAGGCAGGAAGTATTTGTCTTAGCAGTTGTGTATTTGGCAGTGGCTGGGTGAAAGGACATTGGTTAGTTGCTTTCAGAGTAAAGATTTTAGGGCTTGCTCTTGTGAGGTCTTGGTTTGGAAATGCAGGGGCTCTTCTCCCCTCCTGCCGGACGCCAAGGTCAGGGCTCTCTGCCAGCTGGCCACGACCTTTCCTGATCCCCCATCCTTGTCTGTTCCAGACTCTCTCCAGACCTCTGTCTCCGGATGACTCAGGAGCAGATTAGCACACTGAGCTGAAAGTCCAGAATCCAGGCCTCAGTGAAGCATCTGGACTATGCCATCCTGACAGCTGTACAGACAGGCTAAGTCCTGGAGAGCTTTCACAGACTCACAGGAGATTCTAGAAATGGGCTCAGAAGAAGGCTCTCGTCAAGCTGCAGTGGCCTCTGTTGCAGACAAGCACATCTCAGGTGGAGCTGGCTGCTGATTTAGCAGCCATGTTCCAGCTCCAGGCCTCAGTTTACCTAGATGGCAGCAAGAGTCCAATGCCTTAAGATTATACAAACTTCCTTTTTTTTTTTTTTTTTCAGTACTGGGGATGGAACCTGGGGGCATTCTACCTCTGAGCTACAGCCCCAGCCCTATTTTTTATTCCTTATTTTGAAACAGGGTCTCACTAAGTTGCAGAGGGTCTCACTAAGTAGCTGAGGCTGGCCACGAACCTGGATCCTCCGGTCTCAGCCTCCCAAATGCTGGGATTACAAGTGTGCGCTACCACACCCGGCTTAAACTGTTATTTTTTAGTATGTAATTGGACTAAACTCACCAGTTAAAAATTTGAAGTTGTCAGACTGGATTAAAACTTTTAGTTATGTGTTACTATAAATTATAATACAGAATGGTTGACAGAAAAAGAATGGGAAAAAAAGATAGCAAACAAGATTGTATTGCTAGCTGGGCATGGTGGCACACACTTGTAATCCCAGCGTTTGGGAGACTGAGACCAGAGGATCCGGGTTGGCAGCCAGCCTCAGCTACCTAGTGAGGCCCTCTGCAACTTAGTGAGACCCTGTTTCAAAATAAGGAATAAAAACTAGGACTGGGCTGTAACTCGGAGGTAGAATGCCCCCAGGTTCCATCCCCAGTAAAGAGACTATGCACACATCTCAGGCAATCCCTTAGTTACATAGGGAGGGAGATGAGAGGGAATAAGATTCCTTCTCACTTGTTCTTTCCCAAACATATGATATTAAGACTCCAGAGAGGCTAAAGGGCCAGAAGTCAAGCCTGGTGTGATGGAGCCTGCCTGTAATCCCAGTATTTGGGAGATGAGATAGGAGGATCACAGGTTCAAGGCTAGTGCCTGGTAACTTAGTAAGACCCTGCTTCAAAATAAAAAAAAGGGGGGCTGGGGTATAGCTCAGAGGTAGAGTGCCCTTGAGTTCAGTCCTCACTACCAAAAAAGAAAGGAAAGAAGAAAGAAAGAAAGAGAGAGAGAGAGAGAAGGGCATGAGAGAGGAAAGCTGCTCACTTCATAGCAGCTAGGAAGCGGAGAGAGGAAAGGAGGGGAAGGGAGGGGAAGAGGGAAAGGGAAAGGGAAAAGGAGAGAGAGACAGAGACAGACACCAGGGACAAGATATACCCTTCCAGGGCACACCCCCAGTTTCCTACTTCCTCCTACTCTCTACTTCCCAAAGTGTCCACCACTTCCCAATAATGCCATTAGCTATGAGCCCATCAGTGGATTAATCCCAAGAGCCCTGCCTCTAGATTCACACCGTAACACTTGCTATAGACCGACTTGGGTTTATTCTGTCTGGTATTTTCTTGGTTTCTTGAATCCATAGATTTATGTCTCTTGCCAACTTTGGGAACTTTTCAGCCTTTTTTTCCCCCCAAGAATACTTTTTCTAGCACTGTCCTCTTTCTCTCTTAGCAGGACTCCTCTAACATAAAAGGTAGATCTTTCCTGATAGCCCCACAGGTCCCCAAGGACCTGCTCCATTGGTTTCAGTCTATTTTGGTTCTTTTGTTTATGCTGCACAGTTTCTATTGTTCTACCTTCCAGGTCACTGATTCTTTGTCTCCTCTATTCTACTATTGATCCAAACTTTATATTTCAGTAATTGTGCTTTTTAGCTTAAAATATTTCACTGGTTTCTTCTTTATAGCTGTATTCTTTGTTCTTCATGTCTGCTTGGTGGGGGTGGAAGTTCATGAAGTTCATGCTCCCCTACAAAAAAGGGGGAGATGTGGCCTCAAACAAGCAGGAGCGGGTGACAGCTTGGGCTACTCAGCCTTCTCTGACACTGCCTCGGAGGGTTGTCAGGGTGCCTCATCACCACCTGGCTGGGTGGGGGGTTCTAGGCTCCCCCACTTGACCTTGCTGACATGGATGGAAGCAAGGCTACAATTTAGCAGTTATTGTCTGAAAATTTCTGTCTTGCTGGGCTGCTGTTTTCCTGGTCTTTGGCTAGAGAAATCAAATTTTGTTTTGTGGCTTTTCTTGTTTGTACTCATTGGTATTTCTGGGTTGCTAGTCTCTTTAGCTTCAAATCTGGGTTATATGAAACAAAAAGAAACCCAGGGTTCTCAACACCATGTCATTTCTCCAGTCCCGAGGTCCCTGGCCCATCTGTCTCTTTCTCTCCACCTTTCAAAGACTTCTTATGTTTGCTTCATTATATAATGTCCAGGGTTATTAGTTGTACTTAGAAGGAGAAATAGAGAAAAGTACTTGTATTAGGGTTCTTCAGAGAAACAGAAATGAGAATATTAATGTAGATAGCCAGATATAGACATGAGAGGGAATCTGTTATGGAAAGTGGCTCATGTACGGAGGCTGAGTGGTCCCACAGGAAGCCATCTGTAAAGTAGAGAGCCAGGAAGCTAGTGGTGTGGCTCAGTCCAAGATCAACTGCTCCAAATTCTAGGGTCCAAAAACCAGAGAACCTGGAGTCCTGACCTGAGGGCAGGAGGAGAAGGGTGTCCCAGATCCAGAAAAAAGAGAGAATGAGTATGTTCACTTTCTTTCTGCTTTTCATTCTGGCTAGGTACTGAGTCGATTGAATGGTGCCCTTGCCACACAGTGTTGAGAGCAGCTCTTCCTTACTTAGTCCACCAATTCAAATGCCAATCTCTTCTGGAAACGTCCTCACAGACATACCCAGAAATAATGCTTTACCAACTGTCCCTAATCCAATCAAGTTGACACCTAAAGTTAGCCATCATGCTATTCCATCCACTTAGAATTCTTTTTTGAATACCTGCTCTATGGCGGCTCTTAAAGAAAATTATTGTTCTTTTTTCAAAGAGCTCTAAGCCAGTCGGGTGTGATGGTGCATGCCTGTAACCCCAGTACTTGGGAGGCTGGGACAGGAGAATCACAGGTTCAGCCTCAACAACATAGTGAGCTTCTCAGCAACTAGCAAGATCCTGTTTCAAAAACAAAAAATAAATCTGGGCGTGGTAGCATACACTTGTAATCTCAATACTTGGGAGGCTGAGACAGGAGGGTAGTATGTTCGAGGATAGCCTCAGCAAGTAGTGAGACCCTGTTTCAAAATAAAAATAAAATAGGGCTTGGCGTGTACTCGGAGGTAGAATGCCCCTGGACTCAATCCTCAGTACCACAAAAAAAGAAAACAAAAACAAAAAATAAAAAGGCGTGGGGGTGAGGCTCAGAGGTAGCATGCCCCTGGGTTCAATCCCCAGTACCAAAACAAAAAAGCCTAGCAGAGGAGAGATAGGTGCAAGTAGATCAAACACCATGTTCTAAGTATTTCAGTAGGAAAAGATGAGCTAGTCTGGAAGCTTGAAGGAGGTGGGATCATCACCCTTCCTGGGATGAACTGGGCAGGGCAAGAATGGATTCATGGAGAAGGTGGGTTATGCCTGAGAAGAACTTTGAAGATAAACAGATTTCTGGATTGACAATCAGGAAACGGTGTTTCAACCAGGGAAAACCCGCTATCCAAAGCCTGAGAGCTTTGGACTAGCTAAAACAGCAAGAACTTGCTACTGATGTTCATTGTGTCCAGGTACGGAAGGTATGATGTGGAGAACCAGAGAAGTTGGCAGAGGTAGGGAAATGGACGGAGACCAGATCACAGAGGGGACTAACCGTGTTAATCTGGTACGCTTGGATTTACATTTCTGAGTCGTCTTGAGTGAATCAAAGCCAGAAGTGAAGAGACCAGCCAGCAGGTTTTTGTTGTGGTTCAAGGGAGAGTTGAGCATAGACAGAGATGATGGAGAAGGACTACAGGGATGAATCTGAGATATTTAGGAGACAAGATTTGCAGGATGGAGTGGATGAGGGAGAAGGGAGGGGCTTGGCTCCTTGGCTCTGTAGCTCCAACTAAGAAAAGGAATATCAGGTACTGAGAAGGGAAGATAGAAAATGAATTGAGCTATTTAGATGTGTTGAGTTTGGAGCATCGTGGAACTGCCCAGTGAGTTGTCAGATGGACAACTATCTCAGCAGGGAAGTTAAAGGCAAAGAGAGACGGATTCAGGAGTCACTACATCAAATTGGTAGTTTAAAATATAAAGCTAGCCGGGCGTGGTGGCGCACGCTTGTAATCCCAGCATTCGGGAGGCTGAGACAGGAGGATCCAGGTTCGCGGCCAGCCTCAGCTACCTAGTGAGGCACTCCGCAACTTAGTGAGACCCGGTTTCAAAATAAAGAATACAAAATAGGGCTGGGGGAGTAGCTCGGAGGTAGAATGCCCCTGAGTTCAATCCCCAGTACCGCAAAAAAAAACAAAAAACAAAAAAAAATATAAAGCTCATTGAGAAGGCTTTAAGAATTAAAAAACTGGACATGGTGGCGCATGGTTGTAATCCCAGTACTTGGGAGGCTGAGACAGGAGGATCACAGGTTCCAAGACAGCCTCAGCAAGTAGTGAGACTCTCATTAAGTGAGACCTTGTTTCAAAATAAAAATAAAATAGGGCTGTGATGTAGCTCAGAGGTAGAATGCCCCTGGGTCCATTCCCTAGTACCATAAAATAAATAGGACTGGGTGTGTAACTCAGAAGTAGAATACCCCTGGATTCAATCCCCAGTACCATTAAAAAAAGAGAGAGAATTAAGAAAGGCCAGGTGCAATGTGCACACTTGTAATTGTAGTGGTGCACACTTCTAATCTCAGCTACTTGGGAGGGTGAGACAAGACGACCACAAGTTCAAGACCAGCCTAGGCAACTTAGCAAGACACTTTTTCAAAATAAAAACTGAAAAGAAACTGGGGATATAGCTCAGTGGTAGAATGCCCCTCGGTTCAATGGGAGGAAAAAGAACTTAAAGAGAAGATCAAGAACAGAGCCACCATGTTTAAAGGGTAAAGAGCAGAAGAGTCGTGGATAATATTGTGAGAAATTGAGAAGGCGTCCTGATGAATTTGCATCAGTCTTACCAGAAACAAGTTTACATTTTTACAAGAGGCGCTTTGATGCAGGTAATTGACCACAGAAGTGAGAGAAGAGCCAAGGAGCTGAGCACGGAGGAAGTGGCCACCACTGCTAGGCAGGGACGTTCTTCATTTGTGGAACTGGAACCACAGAAGGCCAGTCTGGGAGGGGCTAGGACCACCCAGGAGTCTTAGATCTGGCTAGAGACTCCTCCTGAGCTAGAAAGGGTGGAGAGCGATCTCATTTCCTCCTACCTCCACGCCATACCAGTGCCTCCTGTTGGCAGGAGCTGACTGAGGGCTGGGACCGTCAGCCATGGAAACCAGCCAGTCTCCCCCCAACACAGGAAAGAGCTGGGGAGTGGGGAGGAATGGGTGTGAGGGCGAGCCACAGGACTGTACAGGGACCATGGAGCTGGGAAGACTGATTTTATTCTGCACGCCTGGTATCTCAGAGAGGTTGGCTGGCCTGTGTAGAAGTGTCCCTGGGATTAAGAGATCAGGAGAGCATGGTGGCTTTTATGAAGGAAAGCGCTGAGGCCAAGACCCAGGCTGGTCAATAGCCTCTGCTTACTGACCGCAGAGCTGCTGGCCACGACACCCTTCAACAGCCAGAGCTAACCACTGTCCAGCAGAACTCTAAACTCACAGTCCACTCTGCACTCTTAAGCTCTTCATCTGCTGCCCCCTAACCCCCAACCTCCGGAGACTGTGCAAAATCCCTCAGTGACCCTGCCACAGACCCGAGAGCCAGGCCCAGGCCTGGCACGGTGGGGTTCGGCCCTTTCTCGGACAGCCCAGGTGCCTGAGTGAGGCCAAGCACAGTGGCTCTGAAGTCCCTCGGGCTCAGCCCATTTGGTGGCTTCTCGGCCCGCTCCCTGCCTGGCTGATTTCTTTGTGCATTTTGGCCTGGCTCACGCTGCACCAGACTCGCTGCATGGGTATAATAGCCCTGATCTCTGCACTTGTCGGAGAGGCGACAGCAGGGGCAAGGCCCCATCCAGGGCTCATCAACCCCTGCCCCCCAGCTGTGTTAATTGTCCAAGCCCTCCAACAAGCCAACCCTGTTTCCCCGTCTGCAATTAAGACAGAAAGCTCGTTATCTCTTCTGTTCCCATTATCTGCAGACTCTGCTAAGGAGCTTTCTCTCAAGAGCAGCATCTGCAGAGGCCAACAGAGGTTGGCATTAACTCCTTCCCTGCTGGGATTGGGAGCCTCTGAGTCAAAGAAAATGGGTAAAGGAGGCAGCTGAGGCTGACAGAGGCTCTGGGGAGAGGGCAGCACTTGGGGCCCTGGCCTGCTGCTCAAGTGCACTGGGTAACCTTGGCACACAGTTTATCTTCTCCGAGCCTTCTGAATCCTCTCTTCCCCTCCTTTCTACCCAGGGAAGCTACGGAAATGAGTAAGATGCTAAGTTGCTAGCTTCCTTGAGTAACTACATTCATTCCCAGTCTTATATTAACATGGCTAATAATAGTCAAAATTTGAGCCTCAAGATAAAGCCTGTTGCCAGGCATGGTGGTGCATGCTTGTAATCCCAGTACTTGGGAGGCTGAGACTGGAGGATGGCAGGTTTGCAGTCAGTCTCCAGGCCTGTTTTGTGTGTGTGTGTGTGTGTGTGTGTGTGTGTGTGTGTGTGTGGTACTAGGCATTGAACCTAGGGGCATTCTACCTTTGAGCAACATCCCAGTCCTATATTATTTTTTATTTTGAAACAGGGACTCACTTAGTTGAGGAGGACCTCATTAAATTGCTGAGGCTGGCCTCAAACCCACGATCCTCCTATCTCAGCCTCCCAAGTACTAGGATTATAACCAGGGCTGGGGGTATAGCTTGAAGGTAGAATGCCCCTGAGTTCAATCCCCAGTACTGCAAAAAAAAAAAACACAAAAAAACAAAAACAAAAAACATGTGAAATTAAGAAGAAATGTCCAAGTCTGGTGACCAAGGACCAAGATGCAAATATATACGATAGTCTCGAGTTTCTCTCCCTTACTATTTGTCCACCCCTCTCACCTCTTAATAATAAACTCAAGAAACATGTTACCAAAGAATCATGTTCCTTCTTGACCTCAGATTTGGATATGCAAACCCTCTGAGCTCCTCCAACATTCTCGTTCACTTTTAACATTAGGTATTTATTTGTCCTTGTTTGAATTTCCCTTCCAGAGAGGTCCGTGAATGTTTCCTCCATCAGACTGGGGGCAGCCCAAGGGCAGACACTCTCATCATCCCAACAGACGTCCCTCCCCCGGGCAGAATTCAATGTGAGATCCGCAGACTCCAGTGGATTTGGGTGTTTCCAAAGGCAGATGTCAATAAATACTGGCTGGATTGAATTGAGCATGCTATAAATTCCTTAATGGACAGGACTAGATCCTGCATTTCAGCAATCAAAGGGGGGAAAAGGCTAAGAGGCAGAGAGTCAAGGAGACTGAAGGGCAGTGAGAGTAGAAAGATAGTAAGGACAAGGTTGACATGGGCTCAGGAGTCCACCAGAACCCTGGCAAAGACACACCTGCCTCTCTCTAAGCTTCTGTTTCTGGTTCTGACCCACCTGTTTCCCAAACCCATCACTATAAAAAGAGAGGCAAGGATGGGCAGGGCTCACACCACTGGTGGTGGTGGTGGTGGCAGGTACACCAGTGACTCTGTTTAGTTTCTGCCGGTGGCAGCTGAGTTGGTCTGAGCAGCCTTCTTGACTCAGGCAGTGGATCTGCACCAGCTTCCCTTAGAATCTGCAGGTTTTCCAAGCCTGATTCCTCAGCCTTCCCACTAGCACAAGCTAGTTCCCAAGATCTCTGACAGCCTTGTTTTCTGTGAAGTTAAGCAGGGCTAGTTTCCTTTTTTGGCTAACAGGAACCTTGAGGGTTCAGGGCAGGACTGGCCACCCCAAGTCCACTGGGTTGCCCTCTTAGACCAAGAGTGCTGGGCCCAGGCTACACCTTCTGCCTGGATGGCTACTCCCTGCCCACAACCACTGATCCAAACCCGGCATCCTGCAAAGTCCAATTTGCATGCCATCTCCTCCATGGAGTCTTCTTGGATCTCTGCTGGGAGTCATGCCCTTCTGTGAAACTCCCAGCACTTTATCTGGCACTTGGCCTTAACTTAAGCCTTTCTGCCCTAGATTGTGAAGTTAAGTGTAAATCTCATCTTCTTTGCCAGATGGTAGCCTCCTGAGGTTGAGGCCACCCAAAGGTCTGCACTCAAGAGTGCTCAATAAATGCTCAGAAATAGAACTCCACAGTTTATGCAGACTGGGTTCTTAACTGGGGTCCAGCCACACCCTGAACTGCATGTAATGTACCCTTTTTTGGATACACTACCTGTAGCTTTCATCAGATTCCTAAATGAATCCCCTGACCCCAAACTCATTCACGATAGATCTTTGTTGAGTGTTTACTATGTATCTGACACCATTCTCCACACTTTTCACATATTAGCTCTTTGAGTTAGCACAAGAACCCTAGGAGAAAGGTTTATCATTATCCTCATTTTACAGGTGGCTCATAAAGGTTAAATAACTTGCCCCAGGTGTTTTAGTTAACTTTTTCATTGCCGCGACCAAAATATTAGATAAGAACAACTTAGAAAAGTTTTATTTTGGCTCATGTGTTTCAGAAGTTCAGTCCACAGTTGGCTGACTCCAAAACAGAAACATCATGGTGGAAAGGCATGACAAAGGAACACGGCTCAGGGCAGCTAAGAAGGAGAAAGGAGGCGGGATTCAGGGACGAATACAGTCCCCAAGGCCACTCCCCCACTGACCTACCTCCTCCGAACACACCCTATCCGCCTCCAGTTACTACCAAGTCCATTCAAATTATTAAAACACCAATGGATTGAAGTTAAGAGCCCTAGTTCAATTATTTTACCTCTGAACACGTCTGCATTGCCAACACATGAGCTATTTTGGGGGAGAGGGGCATTCCATATTCAAACTATAACGCATGTTTACACAGCAAGTAAGTGGAGACACCAGAATTTGAACCTAGCCAATCTGGCCCAGGTCTACTCTCTGAACCCCTATTCTTCGATGGCATCTCATAGAATCTCCTGGGCAGAGACCATTGTGAACTGGGATGGAATGGGCTGTTTATAGACTCGGTAGGCTCCAAGGTGGGTTTGGGCAGCTGGAGCCTGGGACAGGTTTTCCCCTCTGCAGTGGGCAGGGTGGCGATAGCTGTGACCCAGCAGCACACCAGCTGCCTTCTGGGAAATGTGGGTCTCGGAGTCAGAGGAGGCCATGCAAAGCCACACAAGCTGCCAAGCCAGCAGCGTGCAACCCCACTGCTGAGCTGGGCTGCTCTGGGTTTCTTGCAGCCATGCCCAGGGCAACCACATCTGGAGCCAACCGCAGGGTAAGGAGGAGCAGCGGGCGGGCCTGGAGTACAAGACAATCCCAGCCTCCCTCTATCATTATGGAAGGTCCTGACTTCAAGACAACAAAGAGAGAGTTGGTGTGACCAAGAGGTGAGGGGAGGAACAAAAGCTCTATGTCTGGGACCGTGCAGAGAAGAGTTGTCCAGAGGAGGAACAGGGCAGGGGTGCATGTAGGGGGGACCTGGGACTATGTAATCCCTCTTCAAAGGCCTTCCTTCCTTCCTTCCTTCCTTCCTTCCGTCTTCCTTCTTCCCTTCCTCCCTGCCTCCTTCCCTTCCTTCTTTTCTTCTTGATACACACAAACACACATATAAGCTCTCTCTCATAAGGAGACAAACATTTCTCTGGGGTTAGCAGCCATATCCTGGGAAATCAATACTCCAGGGTCAGTTCCCTGTGGTCTGCCTTGGCTTGATGTCCCACTGTCTGTGTGTCCTTTGAATTAGTCAGAGTGGCTGGCCTCTAGATGGTAAATTCCTCAGGGGCCAGCCCTGCACCCTGCAATTCAATCTGAGCCTGACCAACACAAATAAACACTGTATTGGGACTTTAAATGAAGCCTGACTATTTGCTTCCAAGGGGTGGGCTGGTCCATGGAACCTTCCCAGCGATGACACGGGTTTCAGATGGAGCTGACTCTGGGCTCCTGGGCTCACAGTGCCTCGCTCAGGCTTCCAGGGGGACATGATAGGCAGAGATGGGGTGGAGTAGCCAGATATTATGGGAGGAATTGGCTACTGGAATGGAAAGAGAAGTGATTCCCAAGAACAGCAGAGCTGGACACTGCTCCATACCCCAGAGGATCATCTTGAGCAATGAGGATCACATTGTTCTGGAAAAACAAAATGAACCCAAACACATCTCTGTGTATCCACCTCTGCGCAGTTCAGAAAGGGCCACTTAGCTGTCTCATTTGAGTCTTGTGAGGACTCTTTGTTGCTAGGCCAGATAGATATTACTGAGCCCATTTCACTAATGGCAACAGAAACTAAGAGAAATGAGAAGCCAGGTCTCCTGACTCCAAACCTTGAACTTGCCTGACCACACAACACTGCTCTCCGGAGTTCTCGAAGCCAGGTTGGTGCTGGAGATGCTCTGGCACCTGCAGAATCCTGCCATGCAGCACATCACAGGCCTTAGCCTTGAAGTGTCCATATATCCCCCCTCCCTCGATACCCTTACTACCCCATCATGAATCCTGTGCTTTTCTTCCTTAATCTCTGATCACACTCTTACCCATGAACAACTTGAATGACAAACTCTTTTTTTTTTTTTTTTTTTTTTTTAAGCAGGGGTGGGGTGTGGGGGGAGGAAGGTACCGGGGATTGAACCCAGGGGAATTTTACCTCTGAGCTATAACCCTTGCCCTATTTTATTTATTATTTTGAAACAGGGCCTCACTAAGTTGTTGAGGTTGGCCATGAACCTGTGATCCCTGTGATCCTCCTGTCTCAGCCTCCCAAGTACTGGGATTATAGGCGTATGCCGCCATCCCTGGCTTGAAACAGTTTTATATAGGGGCGTTTGCTTGGAAGGTGCTCAAAGGATGTTAATTGAATGGATGACTGGATGATACAGTGAATGAATGAACCATTAACTTTTCCCTGTGGGTGCATTAGGCACCTTAGATATTTCCCATTCCACTAAATGGCTGTACCAGGATATCACTAACACATCTGGTATTGTTACCCAGTTGAATTGTCTGTGCCTTTCTACTGTAATAAACAATCCTGCAGAGAACACTCTTGCAGCTAGATCTTTGTATACGTTGATGATCATTTACTTGGAATAAATTCCTATGTAATCCCACTTTAATAGTGGGATAAACAAAACCAAATTAGGAAAGAAAATTTGCTGCAAAAGATAACAAAAAAAAAAAAAAAAAAAACCTTGTGATAAGCAATTCTGGGCAAAACAAAAAGCCTAGTTGGGCTCCAACCTCTTGATAGAGGGAACTGAGAGGCCCCTGCAGTTATCTTTCTGGGATCCTAAAGCCAGAAACCCAAGGACAGGCCCAGAGTGCTCACTCTGAGGTTTGCTCTGTCTGTGATCTCATCATGGCAGGGACCTGGCTCCCCAGCTGTGCTACAAACTCCCTGACAGCAGGGACTGCACCTCCTGGTGCCTGGAGCTGGGCAGTACCCAAGACAAGGAAGATGCTTCACTAGATGCCTCATATTTGGCCTGTAGGCATATTCAGCCATGAACGCATAGGAAAAGGAGGCTGTTATTTATTTACTGGGCACCTATTATGTGTCAGGCACTGTACTAAGAACCCAGTGTACATTATCACATCTCATTTAATTCTCCCAGCAGCTCCCAGCACTTCCTCCACTTAACTGATGGAAAGGAAACTCAGGGCCGTCGGTCTCATTCCCACCCCATCACTCTGCCATTGCTTAGTCCCTCTGCTCCTCTAGAGACCCACAAGTTGGTGCCTGCAAGGCCACGTGGCTAGCAGCGTGCGCCGACCCCTCCCCTCTTTCTAAATCAATGTCTGCCAGGCCCAGGCAGGCCTGATACAGCCCTTGGCAGGGACAGAAGCGATCCCAGGGCAGCTCTACCCTGGCTCGGGGGGGAATGTGGACACAGCGGAAATGGGTGCCGCGATTCTATGAAGCTCAGGAAATGAGAGGGCTTTGTTGCCTTAGCAACGGGCAACCAGGGTCAGCGGCAGAGCAGAGGCAGCCGCAGGGCTAATGGTAGAAAATAGGCCATGTCGCCGGACCCGAGGTTCTAGGATGGAGCCCCACAGAGGCAAGCCTCTCCTCACACCTGGGCTTCCAGGGACAGGCCTCTCTTAGAGGATGGATCCTGTGCGGGGGACTCTACTTGCCAGGTGGCTCTTCTGAGGGGAAACAGGAGGAGCTGCAGTGGCTGCTTGCTGGGCTTCACCCTTGCCCTAGCCCTAGCCCTGGACACAGTCCTCTATCAGGGAAAGAGGACCTTCTAGCACAGGTCAGGCTGTAAACCTGTCCCCTGGGGACCAGGAGGATGTCCCCGTGGCCTCTCTGGTGGTTTCACCACACAAGGCCCTGAGGACAGGTACCCTGAGGGCACCCCCAATGGCTGGCTGGAGGGGGCTTCCCTTCTTCAACCTGTGCTTCTCACAGGCTATCCCTGCAGAAGCACGGGTGTGGGTTTGTGACCAGTGCCCCTGGAGAAAGAGAGGGACGGAATCCAGAGCTGTCTTGCCAGGCATCCTCCAGTGGCCAGAAAGAAGGGTCTGGCCCTGGCAGCTGTAGATCTTTGGTTTGCTGAGTCCACCCTGGAAGGGAAGGAGGGGCAGCAGTGGACACAGCCTGCATATAGGCCATGATCTCCTCCCAGGAAGGGAGAGAACCTACTTCCTTCCACCTGCTCTGATTTTTCTGTTAGTGTTTTTCAGGTCAGCTTAATCAGGGCATTCAAGAGGCCAGGATAACTCCCACCCACGATGGCTGTGGTTCCTTTTCTTAATCATAATCAGCAAAACAAATATGGTGTTTTGCAGTTAAATCATTTTCACATACATTTTCTCATTTGATGCTCATAATATCCCCATGAGCTAGGCAGAGCAGGTGGCATCTTTCTCTTTGTTTCACAGATAAACAACATCTGAGAAGTAAACTAACTGTCCAAGATCACTGGTCAGAAGCTGAGCATCCGTGTTTCTGCTTACAGCGCCCTTCTTCTCTCCACACTGCCATGGTCTTCAGTGTCCCAGCAAGCTGAGAGAGAACTGGAACAAGCAGATGCAAGGGGCAACCTAACTCAGAGGTGGCTGTCTTCATCCCGAGATCCCTCTCAGTCCCACGATGACAGCCCCTCTCTGCAGCTGCACCAGCAAGACAGTGCACAAATGAGGGCAGTGGCCAGAATCACTGTGCCTTTTCCAGATAATGCTTTACATGCAGATGTGCTCTTGACAATTGACAATGTCTTATTCCATGTCCGCTGGGAAGGATAGCAGAAGGAAGTCTTTGATGACCTCTCAAGTAAAGGGAGGGTTGACTTATCAGCCTCAGGGGTCCACGGTACCCTTTGCATATCTGTGTGCTGGGGAAACTAGGGTGCTTTGAGATCCTTAGACTTGTTTGCTTCAAGGACTAAAGGTGATGTTAATTTTGGAGGTCCAGTCCTTCATAAGTCAACTCCAGCTCAGTGCAGGGTCTGAGGGGTTCCCGTCATAGCCATGAGCCACTGCAGTTGCCAATGGCCTTGGCGTACCAGGAGGTGGCCAGGCCAGTTCCCACTAGAACGAAGCTTCTGTGAAGCCAGCCCAAGAGCAGTCGCAGGCCCCCATGGGCTTGAACATCTCTGGCCAGGGCCAGCTGTCTACACCTGAGCAAGCCAATTCCATACTGTCCTCAGGCCCGCTGGTGGTTCTGAATGGAGGTCCTCGTTGCTAGGTTGGCCCAGAGCAGGAAGGAAACACACTTCTCCCTGGGTGTCTTGTTAGCAGGAAGCAGATGGGAGGAGCAGGGACTGAGAAGGCCTCACCCTGCATAGCTGTGGGGGCTCCTGGCCCCACCCATCCTGACCTTTCAATTTGACCTTTCTCCCCAGAGTGGTCTTCCTCAAAGACCACTGAACTAAGGGGAGCCCCAGCAACTTTTTTTGTGTGTGTGCTGCTGGGGATTAAGCCTGGGCCTTGAGCATGCTAGGCAAGCTCTCTACCACCGAATCACATCTCCAGCCCCCCAGAAACTTTTTGGCATGCTTGAGGCAAATCTGGAATTTCAGACTAGATGGACACACTGGGAAGAAGGGGGATCAATGAGCAGCCTGAGGACCCAGGAACCGCTGCAACATAGCCCCCATCGCCTGAGCACGTACGCTGGGATAGGCACTGGGCAAACCTGCACCACTTGCCTGATCCTGCTGCCTCTCTTCATGATGCATGTATGATTAGCACATGAGGAAACTGAACCCAAGGAGATAAAACTGCCTGCTTGCCACCATCAGTATCAAACCCACTTCTTCCTGAGCCCATGATGGCAGCCAGTGTGTTTGTGGTCACTCACGTTGTGTGCATGCAGCAACGGAAGCCCTCACGGGAACTGCTCTGGGCCCCCTGGTGGTCAGGCAGGCCACTGTCAATACTCAGGAGACAGAGCAGCCAACAGAGTCATAGGACGCAGCCTTGGCGGGTGGTGCTGTGTTGACAAGGTAGGAGGGGGTGTCCCTGAGCATTATGGGAAACAGGCTAGGGTTCTGGGATTTTGGAGTTGGCAGCCTAGATCTTCCTGCAGGAAATGTCAGCTAGGGCCCAGAAGAGTTGCCCTCAGACTACAGCTGGGCAAGGGTTTGCTCTGGGCTGGAGCCAGCCCGTCACCAAGTTGGAATAGCAGTGTGAGGCTTTTTCCAGCTGTCCCTCTCTGTCTTTTCATCCCGGGCCCACATTCTCCTTATCTCTGCCTGTCCAGGATGCCCACACTCCAGTTACTCCTTTGGTCCATGGTCCAGGTGGCTGATGATGTGTGACTTATAGGCACTCAGAGATGGCTGTGCACTCACTTTGTACTGCAGGGCCTCAATGGAGGAGAGAGGGAGGGACACAGCTGGACTGCACTGCTGGTTGAAGCACTCAGTAAGGAACTGTCTCCCACTCTGGGTTCCCATGCAGTCAGTTACCTTTGCTCTGTACCACATAGAGAAAGGACATTCCAGCTGTGCAGCCAGGGGCCTCACAGAGATGGCATGGAAACACATGGGACTGGCAAAGCAGGGGTCCACAAATTGGGAGGGAGCCAGAGCTTCTGAGGATGGACAAGTCAGTTGCCATCTTCACCCCTCTTCCAGGGACACATCTCTCTGCGGATGGCAAGTCAGTCGCCACCTTGTCGCCTCGGCTGGGGACGCATCTCTCAGCCAATGGCAAGTTACTTGCTACCTTACTACACAAAGCAGTGGCACACAGACACTGGCCAAACAAGACTTGAACGCAGGTCCCAGGGAACTGTATGTTCCAGCTCCCTGCACCTCGGACAGCCTTGGGTACATCCATACTCTCCATACACACACGAGGCCCTTTTTGCTCATTGAGTTAGACCATGTGGATACCTGAGCCCCCTTGCTGAGCAATGCTATCAAGAAAACTAACAGGGCAGCAGAGTCCTAACTCCCTTAACCTTGATCTTCCAGCTGAGTGTTGGGCAGACTCCACCCAGGTGCCTCTAGACCCTTTACCTGGTGGTCCATCTCCTGAGTGGGCTCTGACTTCCATGAATCTCTACAGGATGGGGTCCCTCTAGCCTGTCCTATGTCCTTGAGTCAGTGGACTGCCCCATCAGAAAAAAGAAATAATAGAGATAACCTCCTGAACCAACAGAAGCTGCTTCCCCAGGGACAGGGTGGGGATGTTTGTCAGCTCCCCCTACAACTGATGGCTTTCCCATTTTGTCAGGCAGGAAGGGGTAGGGTGTGGGGAGGGTGTGATACTGGTTTCCAACTGCCACCCAGTTCAAGATCCTAATCAGTCCCGTGAAAAGCAGCTGTTCATGGCTTTTGTCTTCTGGTGGCTGGGGGTAGGCTCGGGAGGGGGCAAACTTTTCCAAAACACAAATGAAGTGGTCACCCTGTGGTCCAGAGATTACATGTGAGGAGGGATCATAGACAGATGAGCAAATTATGATCTGTACATATATGAAAGAATGTTAAAATGATGTGTATAGAACTCTGATTGATATGAAAAAAGTGCTTGAGATAATATTAAAGAAAAAAAAGCAAAAATAGAAAATTGTATGCAGAGTATTGTGTGTATCCCGATTGTGTAGAGATAACTCTCACAAAAAAAAAAAAGGAAATGTTAATGGTGCTTGTTTCTGAAGTGAGGAATTTGGCTACTTAACGCTTTTCTATCTTTCTATGAGCTTTGCTAATCAGGAAAAACAAAACAAAAAGAAACAAAAAGCAGTAGTAGCCAGGCATGGTGGCACATGCCTATAATCCCAAGAAGGCTGAGACAAGAGGACTGCAGGCTTAAGGACAGCATCAGCAACTTAATGAGACTGTTTCAAAATTTAAAAAAGGCTAGGGAGTGTAGCTTAGAGGTAGAATGCCCCTGAGTTCAAACCCTAGTACCAAGAAAATAAAACAAAACACTTGTTAAAATAAGGGGGAGAGCCTGTTGTGGAGGCGCACGCTTGTAATCCCAGCATTTGGGAGGCTGAGACCGGAGGATCTGGGTTCGTGGCCAGCCTCAGCTACTTAGTGAGGCTTTCTGCAACTTAGTGAGACCCTGTTTCAAAACAAAGAATAAAAAGTAGGGCTGGGGGTGTAGCTCGGAGGTAGAATGCCCCTGAGTTCAATCCCCAATACCGCAAAAAATAAATAACTAAGGGGGAGCAGGAGACAGTGATACAGGGGACAAAGAGGCCGAGTGTGTTTGTGGGCGCACAGAGCTGGGGGTGGAGCGTGTCCAGGCACCTCCTAAGGAAGCCTCCCTCCATAGAAGAGATAGCCCCCGAGGAACACAGGTACCGGGGAGGGGATAAAGCCTGTGATGGCTGAGGCGGAGCCCCTGAGCTCTGGCCCTGGGTGGAGGAGCCGAGAGTAGAGGGCCGGGGTGGGCGGCTTGGTGGACTCAGAGGGAACCCCCCTGGAGGCCTGCGAGGTGGGGTGTGGGGGGAACAGCTGGGTGTTCAGGAGGGCCAGGGCAGGGCTCTCAGAGAACAGAGCGGGCTCTAGGAGTGCTGGGAGAGGCAGCCTGCCCTTGGCTGAACGCAGCCCGCCAGTGTGCTGGGAGGGTGCTGGCCGTGGGGGCAGAGTGTGGGAGAGGCCCCTGGAGCTCACAGGAAGGAGTGAGGATGGATGGGGAGAGCTCGGTGCTTTGGGGGTTGGGGGATGAAGAGCGGCCTCCATCTGAAAGAAAGGACCAGCCGGAGCCTGCATATGCAAGAGGGTGGCTGCGTTTCAAGTTGGTCTTTTAAAGAAAAGTCTGAGGGAGGGGGGCCGAGGGCATCTGGGTTACAGTTTGGTTGAGTCAGTGGCTGGGGGCCGGGAGGTGTCTGGCGCCTCCAGGGATAAGATGCTGGTCTGAAGCCACAGGTCCCTGGGGGTCAAATCCACTTCATCATGTGGCCTGGGGTCCTGCTCCTCCCCCACTGTGTGGGCCTCAGTTTCTCCCAGAGAGGCAAGGGGTTGATGACAGTCCTTCTATTATGCTCGGGTCTCAGGGGCTCTGCTAGTAAAAATGATTGTAAAATCCTTGCAAATAGCGCCGCTGCCTCACGACAGAGGCCATTCTTTCCCACAGAGGGGGTTCAGTTCCTGCAGGATCCGCTTGGAACCTCTCTGCCCTCCAAAGAAGGGGCCCTTCTGTTCCCTTGTGATCTCTGTGAAAGCTGCGTCCCTGGGATAGCCCTGGGCTGGGCCCTGTGCCCGCTGCTGGCAGCCGCCGTCACACAGCACAAGGGAAACTTTGTGTCCCTCCCAAGGCTGGAGTGTGAGCTGCCAAGTGCAGGGGCAGCCTCTCCTCCGATGATGGAGGAAACTGAGGCACGGGGAGGAGGAGTGACAGCGAGCCAGCAGAAACCAGGCCCCTACTCCTTATTAGCATTAATAACTAGCGCTTCAAAAGTACTGCAATGGCTTATGTAACCAGGAAGGCAGCGACAACTGAGTTTTTACTGAGCACTTAGTATATGGCAATCACTTTACATATATTGCCTTCTTTGCGTATATATATTTTTTTCTGCCAACGACTCACTCGATAGGGACCATCACACAAGTCCTGAAAAGTGAGAGCCTTTCCCAGCTGCAGAGAGCCCGAGAGATGGCTATTTGAGGACCTGACCTGCTGCTGCCGGCTCTCCGGAGGAAGTGGCCACAACCCAGGAATGCAACAGCCTCTAGAAGCTGGAAGAGGCAAGGCACAGATTCTCCCTGGAGCCTCCAGAAGGAGCACACTGTGCAGACACCTTGATGCTAGCCCAGTGACACCCTGCCTGGCCTCTGACTACTGAGCTGTAGGAGAATGCAGTTGTATTTTGATTATTCTTATTGTTATTATTATTGTTCTGAGAGTTGAACTCTGGAGCATTCTACCTCTAATCTATACCCCCAGCTCTTTTTATATTTTTTATTTAATTTCTGTTCGTTTGTTTTGGTACTGGGAATGGAACCCAGGGGCATTCTATCTCTGTGCTACACCCCCAGCCCTATTTTTAAATTCTTATTTTGAAAAAGGATCTCACTAGGTTGATGAGTCTCATTACTTGCTGAGGCTATCCTCGAACCTGCAGTTCTCCTATCTCAGCCTCCCAAGTACTAAGATTATAAGAGTGTGCCACCACACCTGGCTCCATATTTTTATTTATTTATTTTGTTTGTTTGTTTGTTTCATGGCACTGGGGATTGAACCCAGGGGCATTCTACCTCCGAGCTGCATCCCCAGCCCTATTTTTTATTCTTCATTTTGAAACAGGGTCTCACTAAGTTTCGGAGAGGCTCACTAAGTAGCTGAGGCTGGCTGGGAACCCGGATCCTCTGGTCTCAGCCTCCCAAGTACTGGGATTACAAGCATGCACCACCAGTTTATATTTTTTATTTTGAAACAGGCTCTCACTACATTGCTGAGAGCCTTGCTAAGTTGCTGAAGCAGGCCTTAAACCTGCGATCCTCCTGTCTCCGATTCCCAAGTAGAGGGATTACAGGTATGCGCCACTTCCCCCAGCTCAGTTCTGTTGTTTTAGGCCACTCAATCTGTGGTCATTATTATAGTGGCAGAGCAAAGAAATCTATTCCCTGTCACAGGTAAGGAGGTTCTGTGAGAGAGGGCCAAGTTACACTGCTAGAAAGCAGAGGCTCAGTCAGGCGTGGTGGCACACGCTTGTAATCCTAGTACTTGGGAGGCTGAGATAGGAGGATCTCAGGTTTGAGGACAGGCTCAGCAAGTAGTGCGACTCTCATCAACTTAGCGAGACCCTGTTTCAAAATAAAAATAAAAAATAGGGCTAGGGGTGTAGCTTGGAGATGGAATGCCCCTGTGCTCAATCCCTAGTACTACAGAAAGACAGAAAGAAGGAGGGAAGGAAGGAAGGAAGGAAGGTTGGTTCTCCCACAGATGCGGGTATGGAGAACATGTTCCTGGCATGGGACTCCAGGTTCTGGAGTTCCTCCTTATCTCAGGGTGGTGGGGCTTTGGGGGTTGGCCTTGATGTACTTGCAGCACTAGAAGCAGACATTTAGGGTACCGCCACCCCACCAAGCAGCATCTCAGGGTTAAGAGTCTCGTATGTTTTCAGCTCAGTTCTAGACTACACCACAGAAAATCATGTAGGATCAATGACAACCCATAGGGGTGAGTTAGCACACCCTCAGCCACCCAGGCTGGGTCCCCCTGTTGGGAAGCTCTTTGGGGGGCTGTGTCCCCAGGACAGGAATTTCCTGCTGCTGCAGATGCATGTGCAGTGTGCAGCCAGGGCCGCAGCTGCTCAAACTACCAGCTGGCCAGGCCTGTCTGCACCCTCTGACTCTCCTGTCCCCTCCTAATGAGTCTGTCACTTCCCCACATGTCCTCCCTGAGGGCTTCTCCACAAGACCAGAAGAGCTCAATCAGGGGGCTTAGGCCATCCCTAATGGTCAGAACCATCCTCTGGCAAAACCTATTTACAAGGAGCTGGGGCATAGCTCAGTGGTAGAGGGCTTGCCTAGCATGTGCCGGGCATTCATTCAGTTCCATTCTCAGCACTGTAATAATAATAATGAGGATGATATTAAAATAACTGAGCATGGTGGCACACGCCTGTCATGAGTTGGGAGGCTGAGTGAGACAGGAGGACTGCAGATTTGTGGCCAGCCTCAGCAATTTAGTGAGACCCTGTTTCAAAATAAAAAAATAAAGCCAGGCATGGTGGTGCACGCCTGTAATCCCAGTACTTGGGAGGCTAAGACAGGAGGATCACAGGTTCATGGCCAGCCTCAGCAACTTAGTGAGGCCACCTAAAACTTAGACTGTTTCAAAATAAAAATAAAATAAAATAAAATAGGGGCTATGGACTGTAGCTCAGAGGTAGAATGTCCTGGGTTCAATCCCCAGTACCAAAATAAAATAAAATAAATAATAATAATAATAATAATAATAATAATAATAATAATAATAATGAGCAACCTGAAGCTCAGTCAGGTTCCATGCTGAGATCAACATAACCCAGGACCTAGACTCAGCCTCAGAGCACACCATCCTTCCTTCGGACTTGCTGTTCCCTAGTGACAAGCACCATTGGCAGGGCCTGTCCCAGCCCTTCCTGCCTGCTCACCTTCATCACCCCCGACCCAGGAGAGAGCACGAGGAGTCTGTGAGGGCCCTCCACGCCGGCCCCCAGCTCAAAGAGAACAAGATGGCCACCTTCCGCTATCCTACATTCCCAGAGAGACCTGCTGAGGACCGAGCCTCACACTGCACCCAGAGGGCAGCTGGGAGCTTCCAGGGGCAACTGTACGAGACAGTCACCCCTACAAGGCAGTTGCCTCCTGCCAGGACTCACAGTCCTTTCCTGCTGAGAGGCAGCTGTGCTGAAGATGAGAGACCACCGCCCACCCAGGCCTGGCCCATCAACTCCCCAGGCGGCCCAGCTGCTGAGGACTGCCGTGATGGAGGGGTGAGTCACAGAACCCAAAGTCTTCCAGGGCTTCACCCTCAGAGCCAACTCTACATCTGCCCTCCAGATGTTGGCACTTCAGAATTGCCTTCTGCCAACTGAGACCCAGGGCTGGAGGCACACGGGACCTCAAAAAATACCTTCGGAGCCCACCGAGTGCCCTCCTTGGCCAATCGGTGGTTCTCACATCGCGTTGGCAATATTCCTTGGGTACCTTTGTTCCTCTGTTGAAAAGCTTATGCCACAGCAGTATCTACTGCCAAGGGCCCCGGATGCAGAAAGTCTGGTGGAGGAAACAGGCCCTGGCTTCAGAGAGCTCCCTGTCTGGTGGGCAAGGCCGGGGCACTGGCCTCGGCCCCATGATAAGTAAGGGATACAGCCCTCGCCATCCAGTAAATCCCAAACTGGTGGAAGATACAGAGCCCTGTCCCTAAGGAGCCTACAATCTGATAGGAGAGACCAGTTCTGTCCCTGGAGAGCCTCCAATGTCTGGGAACACAGGACTCAGAAGAGAAACATAGATAAAAAGACGATAAAAACTGAAAAACGAATCTTCATCGAGTGCCTGCCATGGGCCAACTTTTGCAGAGCTTCAATTTTCTTTATTTGGGGTGGGAGTGGGGTGTTGGAGATTGAACTCAGAGGCATTCTACCTCTGAGCTACACCCCCCAGCCCTTTATTTTTTTTATTTTTTATTTTTTGCGGTACTGAGGATTGAACTCAGGGGCATTCTACCTCCAAGCTACACCCCCAACCCTATTTTTTATTCTTTATTTTGAAACCGAGTCTCACTAAGTTGTGGAGTGCCTCACTAGGTAGCTGAGGCTGGCCGCGAACCCGGATCCTCCGGTCTCAGCCTCCAGAATGCTGGGATTACAAGCGTGCGCCACCACGCCCGGCCCCTTTATATTTTTGGTTTTTAAAACAAGGTCTCTCTACAGCCTCAGCTACCTAGTGGGGCACTCCGCAACTTAGTGAGACTCGGTTTCAAAATAAAGAATAAAAAATAGGGCTGGGGGTATAGCTTGGAGGTAGAATGCCCCTGAGTTCAATCCCCAGTACCGGAAAAAAAAAATAGGACTGGAGGTGTAGCTCGGGGGTCCAATGCTCCTGGGTTCAATCCCCAGTACCAGAAAAACAAGGTCTCTTTAGGTTGCTGAGAGTCTCACTACATTGCTGAGGTTGTCCTTGAAGGTATGATCTTCCTGTTTCGGCCTCCAAAGCACTGGGATTACAGGCGTGCACCACCACATCTGGTTGGATCAATCTTCTTTAGTCCTCACAATCACTAACTTTATAGTTGAGTAAATAAAAGCATCATGATTGGTTCCCAGCTAGTAACAGACCCAGGATCAGACTCAGGTGGGAGCAGCTCCACATCCTACCTTTGTGTAGCGACATGTGAGATGCCGTAAATGTGTTTGCCTTCCTCTCTCACATCACCCTCTAGGCCAGGAGCAAGCTCTTTTCCCCATCAGCAAATCACCATTCTCACCAGATTAAATATTTCTACATTTAGGACAACCTCATGAATTCACAATGTCCCGCTGTCCCAGCAGCAAGAGGGACTCCAAGTAAGAGAAGCATCACAGAAGGGCTTGCATTCCCCACTAGCAGAGGCCGGCTGTGGTGCAGGCAGGGGCTCTTTGGGGTCTAAGCACGAGAAGGCTCAGAGTACCAAGCTCCCCACCCCCCAAGGTTGTTCCCGAGCCAGCCTCTGCTCAGGATCTCTGGAAAGAATAATGACTGGGGTGCACAACAGGAAAGCCCGGGGCGGTGGAAAATGAAACTGAAATACTGAATATATGTTCCCTGTCCCACTGTCTGCATTGTGGCACCCAGGGCTGAACAGCAGCCTGGCCTTCCTGTCATTGTGCCAGAGCCCTGGGAAGCCTCAGCTAATGGCAGCAATTCATGGATCCCGAAGCTCTCTGTGGCTCCTCTTTCCCAAGAAGGGGCCCTGCATAGAAGGGAAACAGAAATGCTGCCATGTACAACAGAGATCCAGGTTGGTAGAGAAGCCAGTTTCTTTCATGGGAACGGTGGCCTGGGCCTTGCAGGAATGGGAGACAGGATTTCATTAAACCCTTGCTTCTTGGGCCTTTTGTGGGATGGGGGCTCTGGCAAGAAACCCAGAATCCAATACCTATCCTATTTCCTCCTCTGCTTTGCTTTAGCCACTCAAATCACCCCAGATGCAGAGGCACTAGACTCCTGCCTATTGGTTCCTAGCCAGGATGGCCCAGGATGGCCAAGGCAAGGCCCACGGCCATTTGGAGAGACCTTGGTCCATTTGCAATGGTCACATTGTTCTGGCCTAGCAGGAGGGTTGCACTGATAGAAGAGGGAAGATTGGCCTTAAGGACTCTAAAAGTCAGAGAAGATTTTAGAAGAAGCCGCCAGGCTGGAAAATCCTTGACCTTTTGCTCTTGCAAAAGCACCTAGCCTGCTCCATATTTTGTTACCCAAGACACTTAATGGGCTTTACATCCTGAAAAACGCAGCCTCAAGCTGAGAAAGCAAGACTCTTGTATTTTAGCTGGGAGGAGGTGTATAGTAGATGGAACCAACTCAAGAATAAGAGATATTTGCAATGCCACCCAGCAAGCTGGAGGCAAATAGCACCAAGGGTGACAAATACAACTCTGTGCTCCCCAGCCACTGAGCCTCCTCTACTCGTCCACCCTGGCTGGTCTTCCCACATGATGCAGGGTTGCCCCAGCCCAAGGCTCCCACCCTCAGACTTTCTTCTAGTCTGGAGAAGGGGGGTAGACTCTGGGACTGCTTCCCCAGCCCAAAAGATGCAGAGCTGCCAGTTGCCGGTTCTAGAGAGAAAGGCATGGGGACCAGGCTGGGTTCTGCAGGGCAATCTCGCCCTCTTGTGGTGCAAAAGGAAAATGCAAGGACATGCAGACAAAGGGTGGACTAGATTCCTTTCTCCCTTTCCCAGAATCCTTCTACACAGCCTTTATTAAGCACCTATTGGTGGATGACACTGGGTCCTAGCGAAAAAGAAATGGAGAGACATTAGCTTCTACCCAGGAGAGAGGTGGTCAGTTGTTCCACATGCTAGGTTACCAGCCTTCCTTTTCTTTGCACTCTAGCAATCAGTCCTTGAATGGATGAAGCTTCTCCCCTCTGCCCACACGCCTGGCAGACAATTTCACACACATCTGGGCCAAAGCATGCATCTCAACTTCCTCAAAACCCTGCTCCCAGCTATTCTGGTCTAAGAAGACAACTCTGCTTGGCCCTGAACCCCTGCACCCCACACCTCACACCTAGGCTTAAAAGCTGCAGGTGTTGGAAGTCGTTGTTCTTGATGGTCTATGTCCAGAAGCGGGTCCTCCAGGGTATGCTTCCTATCTCACCAAATGGACTGGGAGCGTCCCGAGGGAAGCAGAATCATTAGTTGAGAATCTATTCAATGCCAGGCCCTTTACATCCAGTTTCTCCTTGCAGCCTTTTAGCAGGCCTGTGGGGACCATAAATAAACCCCAATTTACAGAGAGGAAACTCAGGCCCTGGACAGCCAAGTGACTTGCCCAAGAGCTAACAGGTGTTTGTCTAATAGCCACCGCTTTCTACATGCCTGGCACCAAGCTAAACAAGTCATATGTGTTGCCTTTATAGGTCCTTATGAACGAGGCTGTCTAGTGAGCCAGGTTAGAATTATCTCCATTTTACAGATGGAGGCATGAAGTCGTTGAAGCATAGAGTCGCACGGTTAGAAAGTAGCAGAAGCATAGGAATCCAGTTCTCTCTCACCCTGATTCTTGCCCTGTTTGTTTTTTGAAGAGCCATGCCTCCTCCTCCCTGCCCCTCCAAATACCTCAGGCAGAGCTCCACACCTGCCTCCAATACTGCCCAGCACAGAGACAAGCTGCTTTTTCATGGCCCCTGAGGAATATACATACCACATATATATATGTATATATATATATACATATATATGTATATATATATATATTTTTTTTTTTTTTTACTGGAGATTGAACCAGGGGTATTCTGCCTCTGAGCTATACCCCCAGCCCTATTTTATTTTTTGTTTCGAAACAGGGTCTTACTAAGTTGCTAAGACTGGCCTCGAACCTGAGATCCTCCTGTCTCAGTCTCCCCAAGTACTGGGATTACAGGCATGCACCACCATGCCTGGCCACATCTGACATATCTCACCATTATTACAGCAAAGGGATTCGATCTCAATGATTCCTGGGCTTTAATTACTTATTCTTTCTGTTGTCATGGGCAAGCTGGTCCTCAGTCAACACACCTGAAAACTGGGAAGATGGAGAAATATTCACTAGCGATAGGTCACCAGTGGGGAAGATGCTCATGTGGAGGGTGAAGCTAAGGGTGCTGGGGCGGCTGGCTGGTTTTTTAACCTTAATTCTCTCTGATACTGATCCAGGGGAACTCTGTGGCCACATTGCAGTTTTGTAAGTGATTTCCCCAGGGAGGGTAAATGTCCTAAAATCAAGTGCCATTGGAGGCCCCCAAGTCACTGTGTGTTTTTGGGCACACAATCACCAGGTCATGTCTAATCACTGTCCTGTGGGCTGGGCTGAGGGATGCTAGACAAACACATATGCAACCTTTTGTCTTTCTTCCCAAATCACTACACATTGTTTTATGAAAGGGGGAATATAGGGGCTGGGATTTGTCCCAGAGGCCCTGGGATGCTCCCTTGGGTACTAATCAAAAATCCCCCTGGTTGCATGATGGGGGTTGAAATGTGGCATTGCAACCTCACTGTTGGTGGCGTGGGAACACAAAGGAATCTCAACTCGACACCAAAGTGGGCTTCTCTGGAGTTTTCTAACAGAAACAGTCGCCTACTCCCTCCAGCCACGGAGGGGGCCCTGTGGTCTGGCAGGGTCACAGAGAGCGGGGGACCTAGGAGTCAGAGCTGCCGGGTCCCTGGCTGACTCACAGTCATCTGAGACGCACCCGTTGGCCTGAGCTTTTGCCTGTGATATTTGCCACCGCAGAGACCTCAGCAGAACCAAGCCTCTGCTTTTACATGGGGAAGATGGATGATTTTCTAGAGTTCTCTGTGAGCTGGCACTACAGACCCCATGTGTTTTGACACAGGCAATGGCAGATGGTGTTTTTCCTCTGAAGAAGAGGGAGGGGGCAGTTCCTACAGATTGCTCAGGGACCTGGCCAGGGTCTGTGGAGGGGATGAGGGCTGCTCCTTAGATCTCTGCTGGTGGCCCAGGATAGACAAGAGAGGTCAAAAGTGAGAGGGAAAAGAGTCCAGATACTTCTCACTCCCTGCCTGGGAGCCCCCCACTCTCATGTTTCTCTGAATTGCTACAGCCCGAGAGTTCTCCTGCTCCTCCAGTGGTTACACTCCCTCCAGTGTCCTCCCACCCCCCAGGGCTGCCTCTAGGTTCTCATTACAACCGGGGTGTAATCAGTTTGCTTACCAGACCAATTTTTATGAAAAAAAAAAAAAGAAGCCTTATACTGCTGGTCTTCTATACCTAGAGCAGTCCTAAGACGAGGAAAATATATTCAGTGAGTGAATGAATGAATGGATCAGTGAATTAATGAATGTGGCATTTGCAAACCTTTTTCTTGGCCCTGAACTCCTAAATCTCCCAGCCCAAACTCTTCTTAGGTTTTTTTTTTTTTTTTTTTTTTTTTTTCTCCCACTGGGAATTCAATCCAGGGTGTTTCACCTCTGAGCTGTAAGCTACACCCCTAGCCTTTTTTATTTTGAAACAGGGTCTTGCTAAATTGCTGAGGCTGGCCTTGAACCTGCAATCTTCCTGTCTCAGCCTTCCAAGTGCTGGGATTACAGGCATGGACCACTGTGCCAGGCTCCTTCTTGGGCCTTTTTCAGTGGCTGTTCTCATGGGGTTCTTGAATGGCAGACCCCAGGCAGAGCCATACAGCCTTCCCCCCCCAGAAGTGGCATTAAACCTGCCATGGCGCCCCCTAGCAGCCTCCACAGCTCCTTTCCTAAAGCACCCGGGAACTGGCGGGCTCCAGAACCTCGACTCCCCCTCGCCTCTTTCCTGGCCTTTCTTTCGGAAACACCTTTTTCCTGCCCCATTAGGCCACTGTGTTTCCTGCACAGGAAGAGGGCCTTTTGATTACAGGTACTATTTATAGCAGGCCTCCCTCCTTCTGGGCCTCCTTCATGGGCCAAGGTGAGGGCCCTGGCTCAGGGGGTGGGGTGGAGGATGCTTGGGGATTTCCAGGGTCCTGGCCACCACAAGAAGCAAACTGAGAACTCAAATGAGAGACTAGAACCTAGAGGAAGCATGGAAGCATGTTCTGATCCCAAACTGCTGCTCTCTCCTGATTTACCCTTCCTTGCTAGAGACCCCGCAGCTCTGAGGACCCGCCAGAGCCAGACCCTCAGGCACGGGGCCACAGAGGTTACATCTGGAAAAGACCTGAGGTCACATTTTGTAAATAAAGAAACTGAGACCCAGAGAGGAGAGATTTGAATGAGGTCACAGAGAAAATTAAAAGCAGGTTCCTGGTCTAAAATCACCTGATACTCACCTAGCACATCACAGGAACAAAGGATTACCTCATCCAGTCTCCTGAGGCAGGTGGTACCTTCTGGGTTCAATGTGTCACCAATGAAGACAGCTGAAGTTCTCACAATGTGGCCTTATTTGGAATAGGGTCATTGCAGATGTAATTCATTAAGACGAGGTTATACTGCAATAGGGTAGGTCCCTAATCCAATATGACTGGCTGTCTTTTTTTTTTTTTTTTTTTTTTTTTAGTGTACTTCTGGATATTGAACCCAGGAGCACTCTTTGACTGTGCTATATCCCTAGCCTTTTTATTTTATTTATTTTATTTTATGGTACTGGAGACTGAACCCAGAGGCATTCTACCTTCGAGCTCTACCCTCAGCCTGATTTTATTTCTTATTTGGAAACAGGGTTGATGTGAGTCTCACTACTTGCTGAGGCTGTCCTTGAACCTGCAATACTCCTGTCTCAGACTCCCAAGTACAGGTATTATAGGTGTGCGCCGCCACACCTGGCTCTTTTTATTTTATTTTGAGAACGGGTCTCACTAAATTGCTTAGGTTGGCCTCGAACTTGTGATCCTCCTTCCTCAGCCTCCTGAGTAGCTGTGATGACAAGTGTGCACCTCTGTGCCTGGCTTGGTGTCCTTATTAGAAAATTTGGACACGGACGCGTACAAGGGAGGATGATGTGACAACACAGGGAGGAGATGGCTACACAAGGTTGGGGCAGAGACTGGAGGGGTGCATTCACAAGCCAAGAGTGTTGGCCACCACCGGAAGCTGGAGGCGGTCAAGCGGCGGCTCCCCTGCAGGGTTCAGAGGGAGGGTGGCTCCACAGACAACTTGAGTTTGGGTTTCTGGCCTCTAGAACTGAGCCAATAAATGTCTGTTGTTATAAGCCATGCTGTTTGTGATACTTTGTTGCCGCAGCCCTAGCAAACTGATACATGGTGTTATATCCACTGGACAAAATAGAACTCTAAGATGAAAGCAGGCTAAATGAGTCACACTAAGAGGTGCTGGAGGACTTAACTCTCAGTCCAGTGCTCAGCACAGTCCACTCCATGTGCCCCTCCTATGTTCCAAATCCTGCTGGGTTTTCCTTTGTAAAACGCCTCTCCGCCCACCGGTCCTTTCCTTCCCAGCAGGGCTGCCCTCGCGCAGGCGTTCCAGGCTAGGCGTGAGTAGATCTGCCACCCAGCTCTCCCTCTTCAAGCCATCAGTTCATCAACACAACTTTGCCCGATGCCCTTTGGTGCCAGGTTCTGTGCTAGGTGCTGTGTTCCTGTAGCAGAGCGACCTGTCCTCTGACATGGGGATTGTATACCTGTTAAGCACAGCTTCCACAAGTCATCTTCCTGCCACCAGCAGGCTCATGTCCTACACATGGTCCTTTGTTTTTGACACACATGACCCAGCACTCCTGCCCGTCCACACTCGCCAGCTCAGTTCAGCCAGAGAATGATATTCTATCTTAATGGGGAGACCAGAGACCCCTCTACCAAAGATCTGACTTTGCAGAGCTGGGAGGCAAAGAGGCCCCACTCCATAAGGGGGAGAAAAGACACCGTGGCCTTTTACAGGAGGACGCACAAGTGAGAGGTGATCAGAGTAGAGAAGAGGACAGTGGGAAGACGTCCAAGCTTCCCCTCAGGACCTTCTAGCTCGTCTTCACTCTCAAAATCCTGGCAAATGCCCCAGTGTTGCTTGAGAGACGTGAATCCTAGAGTGACTAAAGACATCCTCCATAAACAGACTACGGAACACTCGCACAACGGAACTTAAAAGGAATAAACTACATCATGGAACATGGACGAGTCTCAAAAATATTATGTTGAGCCTGGCATCGTGGTGCATGCTTGTAAGCTCAATACTGGGGAGGCTGAGACAGGAGGATCACAGGTTCATGGTCAGCCTCAGCAGCTTAAGGAGGTCCTCAGAAACTTAGTAAGACCCATTTCAAAAAAAAAAAAAATAATAAGTTGACTAGTTTTTAAAAATTTAGTAAAAAAGTTATTGTATCATCGTGTGTGTGTGTGTGTGTGTGTGTGTGTGTGTGTGTGTGTGTGTTACTAGGGGTGGAACCCAGGGTCTTTTTACCTCCTGGTTACACCCCCAGCCCTATTTTATCTATTATTTGGAAACAGGGTCTCACTAAGTTACTGAGAGTTTAATTGCTGAGGCTCCTGACTTAGCCTCCCAAGTACTAGGATTACAAGCATGCACCACCATGCCCAGTTTATTGCCTCATCTTTTAAATAAATCACTTTATTAATCACATTGCAATCAGACACAATAGAAATGGGAGTACAATTAGTAGGGTCTGTATAATACCATTTGGAATAATTTTTAATCTATTAGTAAATCTGCAATTTTGTCTCCTTGGGCCTAAAATATAATCCAAGTTGTAAGTTCATAATAAAATGTATTTGCTAGTCCTTTTTGTGCTCATATATATTAAAAGTACACGATTTTATCTTACACTATTCAAGTTACTATCATCTTCTGAAATTAGAACTAGCAACCCAAGAACTTGGCAAGTCATATTTGTTTTGTTCTGGAAAAAAATATTGTATCTATATCTCTGTGTCACTTTATTTCTTGTAGTTCTCTCTTCATGTACATGTATATACTTGTGTATAGATATAGATAAATGATTTTTAAAAATTTTCCTGTTACATTACTTTCTAAGATAAGATGGGTTGGTGGCCACCGAAGTTGTTAAAATACTAGTACTGTTCAAGGTATTCATATTACACCAAAAAATAATTCATGATTTAATAATTTAAATCCCACCAATAAATTATTTTTATAAATAGAAAAAATGAATAAAAAAACAAAATAGGAAGCTGGGCATGGTAGCACATATTTGTAATCCCAGTACTTGGGAGGCTGAGACTGGAGAATCCAGGTTCGTGGCCAGCCTCAGCTACCTAGTGAGGCCCTCCGCAACTTAGTGAGACCCTGTTTCAAAATAAAGAATAAAAAATAGGACTGGGAGTGTAGCTTGGAGGTGGAATGCCCCTGGGTTCAATCCCCAGTATCACACAAAAAAAGGGGGGCTGGGGGTGTAGTTCAGTGGTAGAATGCCTCTAAGTTTAATCCCCAGTGCCACACACACACACACACACACACACACACACACACACACACACAAATTATATTGAGCTAAGAAGCCAAACACAAATTAGAATATACCACATGATTCCGTGTGTGTGTGTGTGTGTGTGTGTGTGTGTGTATGGTTATGGGGATTGAATCCAGGGGTGTTCTACCTCTGAGCTATACTGACAGCCCTATTTTTATTTTTTATTTGGAAATAGGCTTCTCACTATTAGTGAGAGGCTGAGAGTCTCACTAAGTTGCTGAGGCTGTCCTTGAACCTACAATCCTCCTATCTCAGCCTTCCAAGTACTAGGATTTCAGGAGTGTGTGCCTCCATGCCCAGCTACACAATTCCATTTATATGAAGTTGAAGAATAGGCAAAACTCCTCTATGGCAATACACAGCAGCACAGTGAAACAGTGTCTGGGGGAACTGATGAGAGGGACAGGAGGGGAGGGGGCCAGTGGAAATGTACTTTATCTGGGTTAGGGTGTGGCCTACATGCATATACATTTGTCAAAAACACATCATCAATTGACGAAGACCTTAGAAAATAGAAAAATCCACCATGCTCTTGGATAGGCAGAATAAATATCATCAAAATGGCCATCCTCCCAAAAGTAATCTACAAATTCAATGCAATACCCATGAAATTACCAAGGTCACTCCTCACAGACATAGACAAATCAGTCCTTAAATTCATTTGAAACAACAAAAAGCCTAGGATAGCCAAAGTAGTTCTTAGTAACAAGAACCATGCAGGAGGTATCACAATACCTGACTTCAAACTTTACTACAAAGCCACAGTAATAAAAACAGCATGGTATTGGCACAGAAACAGACACTAGACCAATGGAGCAGAATAGAAGATCAAGAAACAGACCCACGTGCTTACAGTCAACTGATTTTTGACAAAGGAGTCAAAAACATACACTGGAAAAAAGATAGCCTCTTTAACAAATGGTGTTGGCAAAACTGGTTAACCATATGCAGGAAAATGGAAATAAACCCCACGCTCTCACCCAGCACAAGAGTCAATTCCAGGTGGATCAGAGACCTGGAAGTCAGGCCAGAGACCTTGCAGCTACTTGAAGAGGGCATAGGACCAACACTTCAACACATAGGCACAGGTCAAAACTTTCTCAACAGGACCTCAAAAGCACAAGCAACTCAAAGGAAGATCAATATGTGGGATTACAATAAACTAAAGAGCTTCTGTGCAGCAAAGGAAACTATCAAGAACCTCAACAGAGAACCCACAGAGTGGGAGAAAATCTTTGCCAGCTACTCATCTGACAGAGGAC